>VZZY01025966.1:100416-145416 GCA_013400335.1 Eurystomus gularis | reverse complement strand
CATAGTGAATTGTAAAGGTAATGATAATGACACACAAAATGCTACTGGTTACTCTAGGCAGAATTTCTATCAGCATCCAGCACTGACTTAGCTCCACTTCCACATGACAAATGCTGGCCCCAGCCCTCTACTCTCCTTCTCCCAGTGTCTCAAGGGTATAAAGATGTCCCTGAGACTTTGAAACCTTATTTGTATTAACCATAGTTTTGGATTTTATACCAAGGAGATGTTACTCGGTAGGAATTCAGTGAATATCACATCTGTAGCGTTGTTATTTTATAATCTTGTAGAAGATGGAGGCTAAAAGAGTTCAAAGGATTCTACATTACATTTTGAATAGCCCAGCACCTTTGTTCTAAAAATAAATCCACAACATAAAAATAAATAACTAAGTGGTTTCAAACCAGAGGCTTACATCGCTTTTGAGGATATTCACATATGATCAGCTGTTGAAGGAGTTGCCATTCAGCTGTGCTGAGCTAAGATTTAGCGACAGGGGCACCCAGGGATCAGACTCAATGGCAGAACCTTAGTCTTTTCCTTAGTGAACACAAAATGGGTATGGAGACATCAGACTAGATGACACAGAGAGATAAGACACAGTACCAAAAGTCTTGAATGCTTTCCAGCAGCATGGCAGACTGGCATGGCCAATCTTTAGGCCAAGATTCAATGAAGAACATTCAGAACAATTGTAAGTTCATTCTTACTTGGCAAAGTACATCAGTTTATGCTTATCTTTAACCTGTGATTATTGAAGATAATAAAATTTATGCATGCATTTAAAATTAAGCAAGAGCTTTATTGTTTTGTTGAAAGGAATCCAAAGTATGCTGGAAAGAAAGCAGCCTGGCCTGCCATGGCCATGGGAGGCTGTTTTTACATAAGGCTGCATGACAAGGTAAAAAAACAGGGAAACTTTTTGAAGCTTTCCTCATCCTCACTTCCCACTCCATATCCTCCCACCTTCCTAAATTACCCTTTTTACATCTCAATTGATGGAAAGACAAAGAAACCACTGTAACTGAGCAGAGCTGAAAAGTGTAGCAAAAATTGCAAGGGGCAAGACTGATAAAAGCAACTCTGGTCCAGCTTGAATATTTGAGGGAAAATAAGCAGAAGAAAGCTAAAAATGTACATTGACAATGAAGGACAAAGAGTATTATAAGCATTGTTGCTGCAGTCTGTTAAAGCATTTCACAGAAGACAAAAGATACAAGAAGAATTGACATGTAGAATTAATAGAAGAGAAAGGATTAAAAAGTAACAAAATTATTAAATTAGGTTTTTTCATAATTATTTTAAACAGTGGAGTATGTGCTTTAGTATGCTGAGAGGCACTTGTACACATTTTTCTCATTGTTTCAAATGAAGCTCAAACATATGATTAAAAGTCTTTCCTAAATAAAAGTATTTTTCTGAGATCAGGCTGAAGACAGGAATCACATTCCCAGACATAGGTCCAGGTTCAACCATGTGTATGTGTGATGCTATATTTGAAAATAGTGTATGCATTGTCGCAGAGGAAGTACTTAATGTGCTTGAAGTTGGCAGCATGCTTAAGCACCCTGCTAGATTGTGGTGAGAGAGAGAAGGTAAAAGCTGTAAAGAAGAAAGAAAATACTTGTTAAAGGTTTAGGCACTTTTCCAAATTGCTGGTACACTGTAGTGTGCTTACTGTTAATGATGTAATTTGTTATGTAGACCCTTCAAAGCAGAATTCTGCTAATCTATCTGATATGATTTTGAAATTCAGACTCTGCCATTTCCAGGTGAAAGTACTATTTAAAAAATAATAATTAGTTTTAATGAGACAGGGTAGAGTTATTTTTATTTATTTTTCTAAGGGAAGGAAGAAAGGGATAGACAGATAGTTTGACAGCAGGTAGGAAGACCTACACTCTAGGATTTTAGGGAACAAAACCCTAAGTTTTAGGGGAAAAAAAGCTTAATTTAAAAAATAACTCATTGCTATCTGATTCACTATTTTGAAGAAATATAGTGATAATATGTTTGGCTTTAGTAAATTAACATATTGAAAGGAATAACTATTCTGGAGACGGAAAATATTAACTTATGGAGGTCTTGTTGTAAGGATTAACTGCAATACTTTGGCTACTGCCATGGTCCTATACAAAATAATGAGAAATTGAGGAAAAATTGTAAGTATGCGTTAGAAAGTTTAATTTTATTCCAAAGTTAACCTTATTCGAAATTGAAGAAACTCAGCTATCTTTTTTATCTCTCTTTTTCCTTGTATTTCTGTGAAGTCAAGATCAGCAGAACCTTTTAAATTCTATACAGTTTCAGCTTTTAAATTATTTTTAATTTTAATTTATTTATTGGCTTTATATCATTATTCACTCAGTCTAGATATATGACAAATCTCAAATAAAGAAGGTGCTCATGACTTTCTTGGTCTTACACTGCCACTTGAATGGTGTTCAAGTTTAGCTGAGTATTAAAACCTTAGGAGGATTATCCAAATGATATCTGTAGATCAGCAGTTTTCAACCTGTAGTTTGCCATCTGGGAATCTCTGGATTATTACTGATTGGTCCATAAAAATTGACTAAAATCCCAGCCTACTTCAGTTGCTTAAATTCACTACACATCTTCAATGGAAGAGTTTTACAACTTTGTAAAGCAAACCCTTTTTATAGAGATTTACTCATCACTTCCTTAGGATATTATTGATCTTTTCCAAAAAGCAGCTGATAACTATGAAGGTTTTGCTTACGTTAAGCAGCAGATGGTTTCTCCTGGAGAGCTCCTGACTGGAAAACATTAAAATGTTTTTCCGAGTATTTTAACTGAATTTTACCTAAAATTCCTTGAGATTTTCATTTTTATATGGAAATATTTTTCAGTATATGGAAACTAGGCTTTGGAAAGGGCCTTGCATCAAGCAAATCCACAGAAGGTAACTAGAAAGTCAGTCTTGTTTCAGTAGATTAAAGTGTGCTTGGCAGAAAGTGATGAAAATATGCCGTGTTCAGTCCACAAACTGAAAATGTAAAAAATTATTAATTTCTGATGGAGATTTCCCAAACAATGCTACTCCTCATGTTTGCGATGTAAATTGGGAAAGAATAAACCCCATGTGCTTCATGAGGAAGCCCTGCCAGTAATTAGATCAGTCACCAAGACCCAGAATTAAATCTTGAGACAGGGTGGAGGACTGTTGATTTGGGGGGAAAAGTGCCAGAGCCAAACCCAAACCCCAGACTCCAGCCCTTGGGCACATTCTTAATGAGATGCTATTTTTTTGTAGATGTTCAGTTGCAGCAACTATTTTTTTTTTTTTAATTATGTGTCTGGTAATGCTATGTAAACGCTGCAGGGTTTAGCTTATGAAAGGTTCATGAACTGAACCTTGTGGTTTGGTTCGCAGCAATTGGTAACAAAAATCCACCCGAAGTTATATGTAGGTGTCACTCTTTGATGAAAGATAAGATTCTAAGGAGAATATCATCCCTTCTTATGTGGAGAGGGAATGTGTCCTCCCTGCTTGCACCAAGCCTAAGGAACCCTTCCCTTGCTGGGAAAATTAGGAGGACTTGTAACTTGCATGAGAAATCTCAGACGCTGTTGCAACATCAGATGATATTTGCAGGAGATACCATACAGGTATAGCAGATAGCAGAAACCATACAGGTAACAGATTCCATACAGGTATTGTGAAGGGTGCTTGTAATGAAGTGAGAAGTGGTTTGGAAGTTGCTGCACTTTCTCTTGTATGTCAACTTCGGTATTGTCTGCTTAGAAAAGTATTTCTGACAATAATCCAGATATTTAGGATAGGATTATTCTTACTGGCAAAGAAAAAAAAATGGTAGGTGCCTCTGAGATGAACCTACTAGTTTCAGTGAGGGCCCCTGCCTCAGGGAGTCAACAGTCACCTCTATGGGGTGAGAGTCTGGAAGGACTCAAGAGGCTTATAAACTCAGGAGGAAAAGAAAACTAAGGTCCTGGACTGAGCCTTGATCTACTTCTGTTTCTCAAGAAAAGTTGACTACTGACCTAAATGTGTCTTCTAATGATACTAGAATTTTCTATGTATTTTTTTAATAATGCAAAAGATAAACAAATGCTTGTTAAAAACAGTAGTCCAAGACCTTGGAAAAACATTGCAAATCTAGGAAATCAAGAGTAAACTGGGAATTGAGTAAAATAATTCTGCCGGAAACAGTAGTAAACATATGGAATAATTGGCCAGCGAAGCAAGTAATCTGAATGAGTTTAAGAGACAGCTGGACGTTTTTATCTCAGGAGAGAAAGGACTGAAGGATATAGTGATAAACCAGGGAGCTGAGGGTGAAATATACTGAAAGAAAAGGCTTGATGAACCAAAGAGCCTTTCTCTAGTCAGCAATTTCTTATGTTTATAAATGTAATATGAATAGCTGCTGTGTGAATATGCTATTTCTACATAGTGTCACCATGTCTAAAGAAGAAACATTTTGTTTCAGAAGATGGATTTTACTGATGCAGCCTCCACTGCCAGTAATAGATCTGCTGGATCCACCCACTAAACACAAGCTAAACTGCCCCCACTCTCTCTCCGAAAAAGTGAATTATTTACACTGTACTTCATTGCTTCAACTTTCAAGTTGCTTCATGTAGTAGTACCTTACAATCCTTTTCTTAGCAAATCTGTGGCTACTGAAAGTGTGATGCGGAGCCATAGATCTCCAGTGCAGCTAGCCTTCAGTGATAATTTCCTTCATTCCTGTTTTGTCTCCCAACCATGACATTTTGAATGACCCATGGTGGAAACATCATTGAGATATATATTAACAAATAACGCCAAATTCATTCCAGGTAGTGTCTCAAGCTAGCTCTGTCTCTAGCTAGATCTGATGCAGCTCACAGTTTTCCTCCCTGTCATCACAGTTATGCCATCATTTCTGGCAGAAAACGAAAAACAAAAGAGAAAGAGAGACATAAAATACATAAAAAATGGAAACAGCATTCAATTTTCAATTGAATAATACAATAAATACAATAAATTTTGTATCTGGGCTCAAAGTTCAATTTCAATTCAAGTTCTGTATGTGGTTACCTAACTACCCAACTGCTCCACAAATCAGACTTTTGGATGTGTAATTGGCGAGGTTTATGACTGTAATTAATTGTGGTTTTAACTGATTGCAGATGCAAAATTGCACCTCTAGGAAAGGAGGCCAGGTTGAGGCCCTTTCAAAAATCATGTTCTTCAGGTTGAACCAGAAAGATTGTACAGTAAGTTGAATGAATTTCAAAAAGACTTGATTTTCCACTCACTTGCAGTTTTGGTTTTGCTGGTGAAACATAACTGGCTTTAGCACAGTTTTCCTGATTAGCACTGGTGCAAGTTTGAAAAAAAAAAAGGCTCTCTGTCTGGAATTAGGGGTGTGGGAGGAAGCTGGATGTATCAGTGCTGAGTGTGCAGCCGCACCACTGGTGTTTGGAAAGGGAGCTAGCATTGCCATCTTCCTCATTTTAGAACTGTTGGGACTGATTAGTGAAATGCCCATTCTGACACTAAAATTACAATTGTGATAGTACCATAGCCATTCTGTCTCTGTCCCCACTGTGTCAGATGAGCATTTCTGGGAAGAGTAACCCTTGCTGAAAGTAACGCTGTTCCCAGAAATTTCGATTTGCTTCAACACTGTGCAAATAACTCAACAACCAGGGTCTTTTACAAGTTAAGAAAGCAGGGAGAAAAAGGGAAAGGAAAGGACTGCCAGCTCCAAGTAGAGATTTAATAGAAACCCCTTAAGTTCAACTGTATTAGCAACTTTGTGCCTCATCATTCTACTGTGTGAAGGAGTCCGAAATAAGAATCTCCACTATATTATCACACAATATGTATTTCTTCTAAGTGTTGTCGTATCTGATTCATATTCTTGATTGCATTTAACGAAGAACAATAAAGCAACGTACCAAGTTTGTGTAATTCAAATAAACTCATACAAATATAGGCAGGTAGCCATATTCATTGGGAAGGGGGAGAGATATGGTCATCTCCAACATATACACTACAGCCTCAGTTCAGAAATCACCAATTATTTAATTGCACTATTCAGATACACAACAAAGCTTTCCATTCCTCTTTATAGTTGGGTTTTTCATTATCCTTCTTCCACCCATCAGGAGAGAGGATAATAAATCCCACTGTCTACAAATCATGCACCGGGCACGAGTCCCTCTTTCTGCACTTCAGTGTAGAAGTCTTTGTAAATAGGGACCATATTTGCTCAGTTCTCTTCTGCTTGGCAGGCTTATCCTTTATGCGAAACCAAACCTACAGAAATCATTCTGTAATCAGGAAACATATTGTTATCATAGTATATTTTCCATTAGGCTCCATGTGTTGGAAACATCTCCCCTCCGCCCCATTAATTTTCTTTTCTGCACTTAGATTCCTCTAAAAGGTCCCCTTTCTCATGGGCTAGCACTGCAGGCAATGACTCACTGGAGACTTGTTCCCTAGTGACAGCAATAAGTCTCATTGGGCTTGCTTGAGAAGACATTTGCCAAGCCTTTACTGCTCACCCAAAAGACTTGGGATAGAAAAGAAACTGTCTGAAAGTTGCTAATATTTTACTATTTATATTTGTATGTTCATCTGTGTTAGCCGAGACAGTGCCAAGTTACAGGGTAGGGAAAGGAGGGAGAGCTCCAGAATACAGCCACGGGGCCTTGTTGCTGCCTCACAGTTCCTGGGGAGCTTTTCCTTGGAGATTTCCAAGGAAGAACTAGTATAGGCAGTGCCTGGAAGACAGGGAATTTGTTTCTGATTGTGATATGGCCTGACCGTCTGAATCTATTCAAGTATTTAAGTCCCTAACACACAATAAAGGGAAATTTTCTTCCTCTCCCACATCTTTTTTTTCCCTCTCAAGGCATCTCCTCTGGTATTTTTGTTGATAGTCCTTGATGTTGGCCTGCTCAGCTCTCTCAACCCAAACAAGTACCCTGCAAATTTCAGAACAGCTTTCTCATCTATGTCCCCTCCTCTGGTCCCAGCCTGAAACGCAACAAAGGGAGGGGATTTAGGGATATAGCACTGGGCCTGGACCTTTCATTGAAAAATTTCCAAAAGGTTAAGCTTTTTTACTTCTCCCAGCATGATATACACTAATAGCTCTCCTTGGCTTATCATTGAGATTCAAAATGTGTAAGAATTAGTCACTGCTCTGAGAAGTAATTCCTCTCTAATTCAGTTCTCCCCTCTAACAGGAGAAAGGGTCTAGTAATACTTACCTGACACCTCACACTGTAGTGAAATGGTATTGTTAATATAAACAGTTCACAGTTCATAAATGAAAATAAATGTAATTTTTTGAGATTTATTTTAATTATATTTTCTGCAGGTTCACATGGTTTGGAGAGCTTGGGAAATAGAGAAATGCCAGAATGAGAGATCTTGAATGACAGGAGGGCATTTCCTAGTCACAGTTTCAGTTCTCTTGCACGAGATCTCATAGGTTACCAGTGGAGAGAGAAATATATCTTCTTTTCAGTGTGAACAATTCCAGATTTCCTCCTTTGGAAAAAAAAAATACAACAAGCTATCAGCAGAGAAAATAGAGAAAGTATTGCTTTAAAATTTCTGTTTCAGAACATTTTTACTGCGCTTCCTTCAAGTTCCATTTCCTGCTTCATTGTTTTATTGTGATTGTAGTGTATGTAGAAAACATATTCCCTTCTTTGGATGTGACTCATAATCATTGTTGCTGACTATTCATTCAGTTCAGACTTGCTGCTGTGTCCCAGCCCTTGTCCAAGACCTGCTTTGTTCTAGTATTTTGTTGGGAATGAGAGCAGGTTTTATTCTTCTTTTTATACCTCACAAGGTAAACAAAGGAGAGATATTACATTTTCCATGTGTTTCCAGACATATCTTATCTTTCATATTAGTCACTCCAAGCTGATGTTTCAGTCTGTTTAAAGTTGACCTCTTGAGTTGTGAACTTCCTTGAAAAACACTGATAAGCAAAAAAACTTTAACAGCAATTAGCAAGGGAGTGGTGGTGCCATGAGTTAACAGTGGCCTTTTATCTCAAGAAAGCAGAATGCAAATGTGGCAAAAGTTCCCAGGTGGAGAAATAAATATATTGGCAAATCAGCATGGTGGCTTCAGCACAGTACTTATGAGAGGACGTGGCCTGTAGTTCAGAAAGAGCCTCATTCGAAGGTGCTTGCCAAAAGATGCAGTTTCTTTCTCAAGTCAATGAAGGGAAGTGTGTTGCTGAAGAGCAACATCAGCGACCATGGTGTTTTCCAGCTTTTCACCATTCTGAAATCCCATGAGGACCCTGGCCTATTGAAAGCACTCCAGCAGAGAAGAACTTTGGGGTACTGGTGGATGAAAAGCTGGACATGAGTCAGCAATGTGCACTTGCAGCCCGGAAAGCCAGTTGCATCCTTGGCTGCATCAAAAGAAGTTGGCCAGCAGGTTGAGGGAGGTGATTCTGCCCCTCTACTCCCCTCTAATAAGATCCCACATGGAGAACTGTGTCCAGCTCTGGAGCTTCCAACATAAGAAGGACATGAACCTGTTGGAGTGAGTCCAGAGGAGGGCCACAAGGATGATCAGAGGGCTGGAACACCTCTACTATGAGAAAAGGCTGGAGGAGAGGAAGCTCCAGGGACACCTTATAGCAGCCTTCCCGTACTTAAACAGGGCCTACAGGAAAGATGGAGAGGGACTCTTTATCAGGGGGTATAGTGATAGGAGGAGGGGTAATGGTTTTAAGCTGAAAGAGGGTAGATTTAGATTAGATACTAGGAAGAAGTTCCTTACTGTGAGGGTGGTGAGACACTGGAACACATTGCCCAGAGAAGCTGTGGATGCCCCTTCCCTGTAAGTGTTCAAGGCCAAGTTGGATGGGGCTTTGAGCAACCTGGTCTAAGGGAAAGTATCCCTGCCTTATGTTGGAACTACATGATCTTTATTTTCCCTTCC
Source organism: Eurystomus gularis (assembly GCA_013400335.1). Classification (NCBI taxonomy): domain Eukaryota; kingdom Metazoa; phylum Chordata; class Aves; order Coraciiformes; family Coraciidae; genus Eurystomus; species Eurystomus gularis. The sequence goes on along the minus strand of VZZY01025966.1, from coordinate 136,457 downwards.
AATCCAAACAGTTTTGTGATTCTGTTATTCAATAGGTGGGATTTGTGCTGTGAGGGTGAAGGACCAAACCCTGCTGCAGTTCTGCCTTCCACTCTTAATATGTACTAGCAATTTGACCATGCAGGGTCAATTATTTCCCAATACTGTTCTGTTTTTGCCCAAGAGTTTGTAAATAATGGAAACACATGGTTAGGGATAGAATGAAGAAATCTCTGCTTAATGAGGAGTTTATTCAAGCAGAGTTGTTTTGTTTTTTTTCTTTTTCATGATTTTGTTGATTACTCAGTGAGTGTTTCAAGTAAATAAATCTGAGCCTGGGACTGCTTGCAAAATCAGTTCCCTGCATGCATCATTATTCACTTTTTCCATTTTTCCATTGGTTACCTAAGCCACATGGCCTGATTTCTGATTGCTGTCTCCATGAAGGTAGCCGTACAACAGTTTTACCAACAAAAGGAAGGATGTTATCAAGTTTTCATTCTCTCATGGACAGCGTGGGAACAATTTACTGAATTAGGAAGAAGAAAGTTGGCAAAAAAAGGGAGAATTTTACATTTGTTGGGTTTTTTTTTTCCCCAGTTCTCTCACATCAGGCCTTTCCCTGAAATATCGCTGTTAGAAAGCATAGCAGAAAAATGTGATACGGGCTAAGATCAGATTTTTTAAAGTCTGTCTCATCTGCAGAACAGTAACTCCATATATGGGTCTATATTAAAGGACATCAGAACAATCAGAAATTAGTGGAATACCTAGTATATGGGCCTACAGAAGAACAAGAAAGGGAACCAATCTTGTGCTCAAGGAGCAAGTCAGAAAGATGAAGGAGAAACATCCTTGCATCAACGTTATGATTATCCCAGAACCTTGCCAGGGCAAAGCAGCTCCTAATCTAGCCAAGCTCTCCGTGCAGTGTGAGCACTAAGCATCACAGTCATGTTCTTACCTTTCCATTGTGAAGCTCAGCCCTCTAACTGCAAAGCCTATGTGACTGTGGATTCAACAGTGCCTTTTATCTTTGATCTTATTCAACAGTTTTCTACTATTTGTAACAGATCCTCAATGTTATTTTCACAAACACTGGGTAACTATGTTATGGGAATGTGTCTTCATTCCTTGCTTGGAAGGTTGCAATTAGAGACTCCTTAAGCTTCCACTCTGGCTGTGGGAGTAAAGGACAGTAAAGGAAATTTGAACTTCTTGCTTATTTCTAAAGCAGTACATTTGTATTTGCCTTCATACATTATCAACATGGTAATCAGCAAGGCAGTAGTGGAATAAGGTAGAGAGCTGCAAGAACATGGGCTTATGTCAGCCCTGATCCAGCAATGGGAAAGTCCTAACATGAGCACTTCTAGCATAGCTGCTGCCTAGTCTGCCTCTCCTGCAACTGCCGGAGCACAGTGCTTGGTGCAAGAATTGTCAAGGTAAAGCAGGAAACTGTTAGTAACGATCCACTCACTTGCTCCATCCTCAAAAACACTGTTTTATTGCTATGTGGATGGGCTTGGAATGAATTTATCCATAAACACTCATGCAAGAAAAATTAATTTGTGCAAACGCTCATGAGAAAAATGAAAGAGCCAGGGTTCAAAATAATAACCTGATCAGACTCACCCTCCTCCAAAAAAGGCAGAACACCCCTTCATCCTCAGTTAGGAGGACAAAACAAACCATTATTCTTATTACAGAAGGGGTAGCTAAAGGGGTATGGGTTTGACTACAATTTTGTATTTTATTGTGTTATCATATTGTTTTATAACGTTTAAGAGTATGTGCTTTAATTATAATTCACTTAAATTGTAAGTAAGCAGCACAATTTTTAGAGAGGATGAAAGATCTGATGCAAAAAAACCCACATTTTTTGGAACCAGGAAAAAAAATTTCCATTAACTAAAAAACCAGATTTGTATTGTTTTCTATACAGATGATGATTAGGTATTTAGATCCAGTTCCTGTAGGGTACATGTGCATTCCCTTACAGATTGAGCAGCAGCTAGCAGCATGAACCCCAGACTGTTTTGGATCTGACCCCTCTTAAGGTGTAGAAAGGAAATCTGTTTAAAAAAAAAAGTCAGTTGAAAATTGCTGATCAAAAATCATCAATAACTCTTCTCACTGACCTTGCTGTCTTTAACAAGGCTGCTGGAGACTGGCCACATCGCAAAAATGATGACGGCCTAATGTGATGGTGACCCTGTTGTTTCTTTTACATTTTGGCATGAAAAGGAAATAACAGAATCTTTCCACAGGCTACGTTTATAATTAATACTGATTGGCTATACTGGTAAATTTATGTGATAAAGATATCAAAATAGTTTCAATAAACCAGGAACAAGTGATATGTAAAATAATTAACACTAAAGGGAACATAGTAAGTTACTTATTAAAATCCATAGATGGATTATGTGATCCCATGATTACAAAGACTATGGTGTATGTGACTTAGTAAACATCTTTTGATCCAAACACCTCATTGCACTCTGTCAGCTTACTGGCTCCTGACATTAAATAAAATTCAGGTATGATTTATGAGGTGGCCTTTTGACAGGAGCTGGAATCAGAAATAGTTTAGGCTTTGCCAGTGTTCAGCACTGTTTTCATTACCTACTGATATAATGCAAGTATTACATTTAGTCAACCGAATTATGTGTAGTTCTCTGAGATTCTCCCTCCCTCCCTGTAGTCATTGTTCCACTCATAATAAAATTATCCTATCAATTTGCCACAAGAGGAAGACTGGAGTTCACTAAATTACAGCCATGTGTGTTTGTGCACTAGACAAAGTGATACCAATTAAAAAGAAAAAAAAACAACAAGAAAAACCCAGCAAACCCAACTAGATTCCATTTTTAAATTGCTCATGGAGAACAGTGAGATTGGCTCACAGAGGAGGCCACCCCTGAATTCCAAGCACTGGAAAATTCATTCTCCTTAATTAGTAAAACAGCATCTATCTAGAAAAAAAGAAAAAATAAAACAACAAGCAAGATGCTAAATAATACGTCAAAAATGACACCTGGCCTCCCCTATGACTGATTAGTTTAAAAGGTTTGCTCTGTGAGGTGGAAGCATCATTTTGCACTTCTTTCCTCCTGCTCCCCATATAATTTCATTTTTTCTAGACAGCCTGAAAATGGTGTTTTTATATGCAGACAGCAAAACACCCCAGTTCTGACAGCTGAAGCGAAGCCATCTCAGTGGTTTAGCAGTACTGCCACACAGAAGACCAGAATTTGGGAGTGGCCCAGGGGCACTCTCTTTATAAGCCTTTGATGCTCTGATGTGTCACAGAGGTGATACACTTTGACTCCAGGCAGCAGCGGTTTCTGGCGGCTCCTGACTCTGTAAGCACCTCCTGATGGCTGAATTATGACGCAGCACTCACATGGCGTGGTAGGAGATTGCTTAGCCCTGTCCTGGCTGGGGAGTGAATGAAGTGAATAGCTGTTTCATGTGCTATGCACTGGTACACAAAATGCTCCCCAAATTAATCTGGCTGTGTATCAGAAGAACTATTTACAGAGGTTCTGCAGCAACAGCCAGGCTTCACACTATGTGTAATGCAGAATGACTTCCCGGGGCCGTCTCCAGACTCTTTCTGCCTACAACCTGTGATTATTCCTCTGAGTTCCAGTGAATTACTACCTTTTTAAAAATTATTTTTAACAGTTACTAGCTGTTGTGACTTTCCTGCCAATAAGCATTCAACTGAGAACCAGAAATTGCTAGCATACAGTTCAATCTAGACACATGGCATCCATGCTATCTCCTGCAGCTTCTGAGACATTGAAGGACCTCAAGTGTGCAGACTTCTGAGCAAGTCTTCAAATTGCTATTTCCCTGGATATTCCTTTTGTCTTCTACTTTGCTCCTGTCTTCATACTGTTGGTTAGTTTTTTGCTGGAATGCTGTACTCTTTATGTCTCTTCTCATTGGGTGAAGGTAGCTATGGATCTTCATCAGTCCCCCTTATCCTGGTACTGGCAGGGTGTTCTGGATGATATTTTGTAGTTGCATTTAGTCATTTTCGTACTGTCATGATTCTTTTCAGATAGAGTATAAGAGCTCTGAATGTTTGTTTCCTTGCTATTGCTTTACATGTTGATTTTATTGCTAGGCTTGCACCTGTACATTATGGCTGTAGGTCCATGTCTTCTTTGGTAAGCAGTATTTCCTGCTTAGCTGATGTTTCTCTTAACTGATCTGTTGCCCATCTATTGTCCTTATTCTGGATTGCAGCAGCCTAATCCCCAAGGAAATGATCTTGATTTATCTCTCTGTGCTTGGCTCCAGGGACAGTGTGCTATGGTGGTCCAATACTGCAAAGTGAGGATTAGTTCTTACCTTTCCTGTCTTTGCCATTTGTCTTCTGTCTGTCTGTGAAAAATGTTGACATAGAGGAGATCATGGTGGTCTATTTTTTATTTGCATATGAGAAATTCCCAGTTTGACATTGTATTACCGAAACTCTGCTGCTCTACATTAAGCTCCACATACTATCTCACGTTAATACCTTGCAAAATATGACCTATGCTTTTCATTCATTTTCTTGGTTCTAGTCCACATTTATTCAACCTAGCATTGAGCAGCTAAGTGGGCACTTAAATTTGCGGCGTAATTACCCTTTTCTAATCAACACAGATGGAGAAGAGCACTTTCAGAGGGCAATTTGGATCACAGGTTACCTTGCTCTGTGGAATTACTTACTTTGCTGGCGGTGGGAGTGACTCTCCAATGCTTTACATGATGCAGGAAGAACCTGGGCCCTAGTCTGCTTACCCAAAATCAGAGTGATGATTTCCTGCCCCTGTTTAGTTTCTGACCTCAAAAAAGTTCAATCCAAACCAAGTTTTTGATTAGGAGTCCATGAGACTGTATCATCCGTTGTCAGTATCTATTAAGCACCCCACACTGCTCCACGCACGTTCTTTACTTGTCTTTCATGCTTGATGCCTGGTTAGAGAATACATTCTTCAACTTACCTCTTGTATTTATCCCCCAAGGAGAGGTCTATGCAAACTTATTTTACTATGTGATGAGATCAGATGAGCAGTGTGCTGCCAGTCACTTAATGAGGTTTAGCTGATAAATGCTCTCTTATTGAGGAATAGTAAATCATTTGCTTATCATTGTCTACCCATATCCTGAATAGAAATAGGGTTAAGATCAGAAAACCTCATTCTTAGCACAGCCAGGTGAAATCTTGGCCCTGCTGGAATCTGAAAAACCAAACTAATAAAAAATTGAGAAATCTTTCTACCTTTTACTTCATCCACCACTTCCTGACTGCATTTGTATTCCAGACACCAGAGGTGACAGTGCCAGCAAAGTAGGCTCAGCCTTAAGTGCAATCTTGTCCATCTTAGGAGATTCACACAAGAGGTTATGGATGCACAGGTTACCATGAAGTAAAGTATAATGTGCACTTGTATCTTGACAGCCACTCTGTGGTAATTGCTTACATACATGTTTTTTCTTCATGGTAAATGCAGCATTTCTGGGACAATTTACCTCTTGAAGATGGGATAAATCTGACTTCCTTTTCTGGAGAGAATGCACAACTCATTACTAAGGAACAGCAGATACCCTATATATTCACACTTTAAGTTATTCACCCAAGATTGTCCCTGTGCTCAACCTTCTGGTGCATCACAGAGCTGATGAACCCAACCTCTGCTTTAAGGAGGGCATAGCAACTTCAGCTTTTGAGACTGGCTATCACAGCAAGTCAATAACTGCGAGGGTTTGTGAGGGAATGTGATGTGAAATAAGTCCTATATACACACTCTTACAGTTAGTGTTTCCAATTTGCTCCATGAAAAACATGTCATATGCAGTTGGAAGTGTGAAATTTTTTGCAAAGGTATTGCTCAAGTACCTGTTCAGTTAAGTAGAATTGAATATGTTAGTTCATGATCACAGTGCTACATAGCTAGGCCTGAGACAGTATTTTTGTTTTAAGTGCACATTGCTTTGAGCTTTTCGGTTGATTGCTTTTTCGTAATCTCTTAGGCTGTAATACTGAACTTGCAATGCCAAATACCAAGCTACTCTATGGAGAATTCAGATTTTATGTTCTTACTAGGCTAGATTAGGGTTGGATATGGTCCTTGTCCCAATGTCTTACCTGTCTCTTTTTCAGTGAAATATTTTTTTACACACCTTACACTTTAGCACTGTCTACAATAATACTATTTTTTGAGAACTGGATGAAAAGCCCTTTGTGAATTGTTCAAGTACGGAGTTGAGGAGACAAGCATTTTTCTGTTCAGAATTTGTAATTTTTGGGTTTTGTTCTCAGCTTCTGTCAAATTTCTCTTTACTAAAACTACCAAAGCTATATGCCATGCAAAAGCGTTTGTGTAAAAACTGATGTTGATTACAATGCTCGGATTAGAGCAAAGGTAGGGCAGAGTTGCGTTCATAATCTTTACAACTGGACATGGAGGCCAGTTGCAGCCTTCAAGTGAAGTGGTATATATCCTGCTGTAAGAATCTTCTCACAACACCAGGAATAGGGGCAGATTCACCAGAACTAGTACTATCAGTCAGCTCCATGTGTAGTTGCCCCTGCCACTGTGTGGTGGGGAAGTTCAGTGATGCTACAACTCCTGCATCACTATGGTGGCTACCTCCACCATTTACACGGAGGAACTAAGAGATATCAGAAATGCAAATGTGTTTCCTGCAATGGGCTGTTGCATTCAAGGCTCAGAGAAGAATCTTAGCAAAGTTACTCTTACTGGTTGCAATGATTGTGGTTTCAAGTTTATTACTGGAATGCATTATCTTAGAATAAAAATAGTATTTCATTTAAAGCTTGCTTACTGAAGAATGCATACTGCATTCACCACATCAACCTTCATAATTTTTATTCATTTTTTATATAATTCTCTTATTCATTAGTTGTTCTTATTACAGGAATAGTGGATGACACATTCATTTTAAGCGGCACCTATTTTCAGTGGCCAATAAATATTTGAAATAATTAGATTCTGAGCTGAAATTTTCATGTGTATTTTCATCCCAAGAATGAATATTTTGGATGTTTAATTCTGAAAATCCAAAATGAAGCTGGGTTATTTTTCAGGCTAAGAAATTCAAGAAATGGCAGGTATTATTTGGTTTGGTTTTTAGCATTTCTGAAATACACTGCTCAATCTGGTTTTCTTTAATCAATTTGTTGAGTATTGTATTCCATCTTGTACAAGAAAAAGAAGGGGGGAAAAAAGAAATATTTTTTTAAAGCATATAGTGACTTAGGAGCTCAAGTTCTATGCAAAATCAATTAGACAAATTTGAAAAAATCACTTGGGCTCAAAGTTTCCCAGATATACAGAACCAGGTCTTGTTGAAATAATTGCATTTTAGTTGAAATTAGTTACTTGCAATGGTGTAAGGTGCTTTTAAAGTTTTGATTTTCTTGAAAATTTTCTTCAGAACTGAGTGGCTAGCCTAACACCAAAAAGCAGCTGATTACAAATGTGGTGCCATTGTAAAGCCCTTGCTAAGGCTAGTAGAAGGTAATAGAACCACCTCTGCCACCAGTGATTGCCACCAAGTCTCTGTCAACCAGGGAGAATGGCAAAAATAGTGCATTGATATTTTTTAAATTTCTGGAGAATAGCTAGACTGCCCTCATGAAATGGGGGCTTGTGCTCTTCCCTTTGACTTTGGTGCCCTTGTTTATTTATTTAGTGACTGGAGAATCAAAGAGAGAACTACAACTTTATTCAGTTGTACTGATGTCCCCCATCACGTGTGGGGAGATTCTTCTCTGCCAAGCATGTAAAGCTAACCTTTATCCTCTTTTAAATTCCTCCTTAAAACTTGCCTCTGCCTGCGCCTACAAATCACTCCCATCCACCTTTGGTTGGGCAAGTGACTCTTGCTTTTCTGCTAAACTGTTTGTTTTATTGTTACTTAATCCTCCCAAACCACTCCCACTCTCTCACATCTCCCTGTGAGCTCTGTCTGATAGGCGGAGTGGGAGAGTTTTGGGGTGGGGGCTCTATTATTTTATCAGTATGTTTAGCCCGACACAAGGGGTCTCATCCTTAACTGACACCGCGTGCATCATCATAACACAAAATAATAACAGAGGATTTTATAGGCTAGCAGATATTTACAGGGCAAATGATAAATAATGATGGGGGTTTGTGTTTTGTGTAAGCAAAGAAATATGGTTAAACCTTCTGCAGGAACTTGAGCCTATTCAATGCATGAATCATTCCTAGCCTTTCTGCTACATTAATACACAACCAACTCCTATGAGGACCTAACTCCATTGCTTTCAGGGATCCACAGTCCTTACCTGTAACAATAGCCAAGCTCAACTCAAGATGCATTTAAAAATTTTGCTAATCAGTATGGATTTCAATGCTTTCTAAGAAGTACTCTGTTCATTTAAGTGCCGCAACTGGAGTTCTGTCATTAGAAAAGAAACATCTGGGGGTCTGGGAAACAAAATAAGAATGCCAGTAAGGTAATTATCATAACAGTCGCCTCTGGGAGCACAGGAAGTGGTGCTCTGTGGCGCGAATGCTGCTCCTCACAGCCCTGGTCTGAAATGAGGCATTTCCACAAGATAACTCAAAAGAAGTTTTAATATTATTTTTAATCATGAAAACGCTTTGAACACTCTTCCATCTATTCATTACAGCAGGAGTGGTTATTTCGTTTTTCAATAAGAGCACTTACAAACAATCCAAGTGTAATAACCAGCAGCATAAAATTATCAGTGATTTAGCCAGTGCTGAACTTCTCACTTGTCAAACAGCGCAGATTGTTTTTTCTCCTTTTTCTTAGCTCTTAGGTAAATTTCACTGGTTGGTAGCACCTCACACCAGACAAAGAGCAGGGAAGGGATGCAAAAGCATAAAGCACAAGTGTTGTAAGGCCAACACAATTTCTTGTTTGTGAATGAAAACCAGGGTAGTGAGCTAAGCGGGAAACGCTGGCTGAGAGCTATCTCAAATCCCTGCAAGTGAAAACTTCAGGGATCAGAAAGCTGGTTCCACAGGCAAGTGAAAGACTGTTGATGAATTACTTTGTGTGTATTTTAATTACCCTATCATCCCGAGATTTTTGTGTATTGATCTGAACAGTAGTAATAAAGCGCTTTCCTCCCCTCACTCCCTTCTGTGCATTTGTCTATTAGGTATGCTTCTAAGGAGAGAAATTACTCATCTTCTAGACTAGCATGGAGAAAGGAGGTGGTGGGGGGGGGAAAATACAAATGGGCGGGCATGATCTCTTCTGCTATTCAATATGTTTAAATCTAAATTGTTCATATAATTATTCCAGCATGTATTTTCTTCTTCTAGGCTGCAGCCAGGCAGAAAAATTTAAAATATGAGAAATTGGACAATGCTAATGTGAAGTAAAGTGTAGTTAAATGTTACATTCCTTTCAATGTCATTTACTAATAGTTGTGTTTCATACTAAAATTAAAGCAAAATATTAGCCCAAGAGTCAATGTATTAGTGGGATATACAATAACTAGTATTTGAATAACCCTGAAAAAAAAAATCCCTGAAATGAACATTACTAACATTCAATCAAGAATGGCTCTGGGCAAAGGTGACTGGGAAGGATACTTCAGAATAATTTTGAGAAGGTATTTCTTGTGAGCTGTTCGAGGATCCTCTGTAATATAAAAGCTAACTATTCACTTTAAATATTAACCAGTGTAAATCATGATAATAACAGAAACAGATAACGACCTTTATTAGGTAATGGTAAAAGAAGAAGAAAAAGAGTAGTTTCACAACAGCACTAAAAGAAAAGCATTTTGAACCTCATGCATGAACATGCAGATCAACTTGGACACTAATTTGAGCCTCAGTTTCCTGAGGAACTTGCTTAAATTGAGAATTTGGCTCAGCTTAAAACTGCAAATTCTCTCATCAAATCACAAAGCAAGACACTAACAAACTTGAAAATGAAGTCCCTCCATCCAACTTTTCATTCAGCCATCAGGACAAGCTGCCTAACATCTCTCCATTTCCCTTGCCTTGTAAATGGGGCTGCCAAACTACTGCTGAGACTTGTGAGACACGCATGGGCAAGCAGAGACCAGAGGGGCCCCCATGAAGCTCTTGCATGAAGGATGGGGCACATGTATGAGCGATGGGATTCCAAATCCCATCTTTACCCAATAATAATTAATAATTAATTAATACTTAACACCCATCTAGTGCTTTATAAGCATTAACTAATTAAGCTAATTCACCCAAGGTCAGTCCTTTGTACTCTCACAATACCCGAGATCTTTTTGATCATACACCCTAAAGAGTAAAAACAGTATATCAGTAATGTTAGTTTTAGCCTAACATTATTTGGCAATTTTGATCATTAGGGATGGAATTAATCAAATATCTACTGTGTCCCATTTTTGCATTTTATCTTCCATTCTGCATTTACTATTTTTATCTTTAATAGCTACTGCTCAGTGGCCTTAAAGAATTGCACCATTCAACAGAAACTTTTCTTTCCAAAGACTTATGCTAATTAGTACCTTGTTTGTGGCTTCAGTGTGATTTATGAGCTATTCTGAGCCCTGAATAACAAAATATCAGGCTATCTCCATAACCGTCTATTAATTTGTTTATCTTTCTATCTGTCTACCTATCTGCTGAAATTTAAAACAGTGCAATAACTTTAATAACAGTGACACTAATGCAGCATTAGATTAAAAGAATGTTACTTTATACAGGCGTAAATGTAATTTAGAGGCACTTAGAGGAAGCTATATACTTAACATGATTCTTGGCCAGTGAAGACAGGTTGATCCCACTCATTTTGGGATTGCTAATTTGCAGTTAATTAGGTAGATTGATTCTGTTCTCTGATGCATAGGCCCAACCCTAAATGCATTTTTCCGGTTTCCGTGGCACCATGCTAGTTATCATTGTCATGGTGCAAGTATAACTGAAAAACACGGTCCTTCATAAAACATAATACCTGGGGAGTTTGGGAAAGTTAATCTTGTAGCCATTACCAAACATTTTTCTGGTTTACTCTGTAGACTAAAATCTAGTGCCATCTGCATTTAAAACAACTTTCAAATTACATTCCTTTAAGAAGGTTTATTGAAATTAGCAAATAAAACCAGTGAGCTGATTTAATCTTCAACTAAAATAACACAATTTCAGAGTTTGAGGAAAATAAAATATTGACATTTTGCTTGAAGGAACTTGTATCCTTAAATAAATGCAGTGGGCATGGCATCCTAAAGCTTGTACCTTTTATAGACGCTAACATTTATTTTCAATGTGTTATCTCCTGAGGAGATTCTTCCTCTGTACTCTCAAAATACAAGCTGGTATGAACGGATTTGGGGGAGGAGTGAAGATGTTGGAATAATCTGCAGCTAGTGTAGGCTAGCAGCAAATTGCTGCTCCCTTAGAGTGGGGGAAAAGCAGGGGGAGAGCTGTGCTTCAGGGGGAAGTCTTGGGGCATAGCGTCTTTCGGGACTGTCCTGGCCTGGTGCAGGTTACACCAAGTATGTATAAAGACAGAATCTAGTCTCCTCATTCTGTCATTTATTGAATGAATGGGGCTTCAAAAACAACATTTTGGACTGGTTGTTTTTCCTAGGTTTGGGTTTCAATGTAGCTGTAGGTATCAGACCTCAGGGGCTGCAAAGATAAACCAGGACAAGTCTCCCTGTGCCTCTGTCACATCAGACGGTGTCTGTCTGCAGTGGTCTTCCCAGCTAGTCCTCTTTCTCTGCATCAGTACTTTCCCTTGCTGTTGCACATAGCTGCTACAAGCACACATCATCCCATCTCTATCCTACCAAAGTTATAGTTACACTGGGGTATTCTTCTATGGTCTGATGATTTTTCTGTCGAGACTATTTTAATAAAACCACACTTTCTAGCAATTTTGTACCAGAAAATCTGCCCCAGGTTATCTGCCACGGGAGTACTACACTAATGATTCATAAATAAATAATTTCCTTCATTTATCACTTTACAAACAACTAGGAAACTTTTCCAAACAAGTCTATGGAAAATTCCTAGGTACTGTTCCAAAACAGCAAAATGAGGTGTGTTGAATCAGTCTAGAAAAGCACAGATATACTAAACCTGAGAAAGCATAGAGGGCCAGAGGCACTTTGTTGCCCATTTGGGGAAAGAAAGAGATAAGGAGGCTTGAGATACTTTCTATAAAATAGTTCCCAGACTCAGTAATTTTCCTTTCAAAGTTTCAGTGTCACTGTGTTCACCATCTTTCTCTTAACCTTTCAATTTTGCAGTCCTCAGTGCTCACAATCCTGTAAGCCACCAGTTGCAAATAAAATGAAAAATATCAAAATACCCACCAGATGTAAACATGCACGGGTAGCAAGAGCAGGCAGTGGACACACCTCTCAGTCAGCCCCATCAGCTACTTCAATATACACATGTGGCTTGTTGTCAGTACTTGTGGTTGCAGCCCAAAAGGATCAGGATCAAAGCAAGTGCTTTCCTAGTTCAAAGCCAAATTTGTGTCTTTGCTGGCTCATTTGAATTTTTCATCCAGACTTTCATGGCTTCCTTGTGTGCTTGTAATTACCACATCTTTAAAACCTGACAATCCCTTCATATGGGCCAGATTCTTTTCTCAGATTGTGCTTGTGCTCTACACAGGGGTCCAAGAAAAGATATGCATATGCTCTCTACAGCACAAACTTTGGGCCTAAATTTGATCGCATTTGAAAATGCGAATAGAAAAATAGGCAAGTTATGAGTGTATACTTCACAGACAGGAAAAGAAAGTAATTCAGAAGCTTCTGAATAGTATCCTTGGGGCCTGATAGGTTCTTCTAGGATCTTCAGTAGACGTCAGGATAAGTAGATAGTTGAATATTTTCCCTTTGAACAGTAGATCAGCCCAAATCTGCCTAGCAGAAGAATTAAGCGGAAGCTTAATTAATCTTATATTAATATTTCCAGTGAATGCATTGCAGGTTTTCTCCAGAATACCAAAGCTCTGATCTCCATGTGTGTGCTCCTAACTCCTGCTTAGGGCTTAGCTTCCATTGATTCCCATGCCCAAGATGATGAGCACCTTTGCAACTTTCCAGCAACACAAAAGGAGCATGAACTGGCAACTTGAGTCTCCTCTGAAGTGGGGAATTACCCCATAAATACAGAGTCAATGAATCCAAGGCTCAAACCACCCTACTCACATATTCTGGCTACACACAGTTTGTGAGTGACAGTTAGTAGCGAAGATCAGATAACAGAGTTTAGAACAGGCAGTAGGAAGTTTCAGACCTGCTATGGAAGAAAAAAAGACCTGACCTGAAGATCATGGGGTCACCATCAGCTTTTGCTTGTTTTCTACACTCTTCTTAGTAGACCAGAAATGGACCGTAGAGAAGCAAAAAATCTGAAAATACTTATAGTAGGCCCAAAACGGATCTACTTCTGATTTGAACCTTCTCTACTACATGTTTTATAACTTCATGGATAACTTCTCCTCAACCATGCAATCAACAAGATAATTGCCAGCCTTTCTCAGCTTTTCCATTCCCACACTTCTGGAGGTCCCATCTACCTCTTAGCAGCCAGTTAAATCCCCTTAAACATCAGTTTAACTCACGGTTTCCTCTTTCCTCCCATTTTATTTCCCTTTTCCTTCCAGATCTCCTAACCTAATTCATGACCACCTCTGAGCAGAGTCAGCAGCCCAACTCAGCCGTAGTGACTCCCATTATCCCTCGCTTCCCTCTGTGTGTTTTTAAATCCTTTCCTGACCTCCAGTAGGCCTTCCTACCTTGCTTAATCCCACTGAGGGGTGCTAGCTAGTCTGGGAGTCTCTCCTGGGCTTGCATCAGCCTGCTACATTCAAATCTCATGCTCTGAGGCTTCCTCAGGTCAGACACATTCTGCAATGAATCTGACCTGGGGAAGCCCTGAAGCACAAGGTATTTGAAAGGAGGATCAGTCTGAGGTTTGAAGCGGAGAAGGGGGGTGGCGGGGGGGTTGTGTGAGATTCATGTTCAGACCAGGTCTTATTGTTTCTGAACCAGTTTTTCCACTGCTAGCTAACCATCACAGGTACCCAAGCCACATTTCCTAAGCTATTCAGCAGGTCAAATTACTTGCTACAGAGGTGGAAATAAGAAATAGGGTTTTTTTCCCATTGTTTTCTCTAAAAGGTAATTTATAAAGGTGTGTGCAGATGTATGCATGTAAGTGCAGTGAAGCATTTAGAGATTACAGTCATTCCCTGAATGAAAATGAATAAATATAAATGTTTAGCATGTTTGTTTAAAATGTGAAAGAAAGTAATATTGATTAGGGCTGTGTGTTTGTTTACACGATTTTGGTAGTGTTAAGATGTCTGGCTGTAATTACCAGGACCTGTCCACCTGTCAAAGAGCAACTGGGTTGTTTCACCATTGTCTACCAGCAGTAAATCTCTGGGTCTGTATGGGCCTCACACAAATGAAACCTCCCCCCCCCCCAAAAAAAAAAACAGAGAGAATACTTTCTAAAACATGCAGTTCATTATGAAAACCACATGCTTCCTAAAGCTTTTTTGTTGTCATTACTCTGCCAGATTTTGTTATTCATAGAATTTAGGCATGAAAATTAACCAGGTATGATACAATTATTTTCACATTTAAAACAAAAACCAACAAAAATGCTTTAGCCTTAAAATCATGACAGAAAATAGTTGCATTGCACAAATCAGTTTTTTAAAAAAGGAAACTCATTCTATAAATAGTTCTGTTATCCAGCTATGCCTAAAATAGGAATCTCTATCCAGTATCCCAATTACATAATAGGGTATATTAAAATAAGTCTTCCTTAATGTTATGTTGCAGAGGGTTTGGAGTCCAGGAACAACCTTGCAATAGGGACAGAGTGACCTTTTAAAAAGAAAAATGAAATGAAATACACTTTCATTTTCCAGAAATATGCATGAAAGTAAAAACTTGACAGCATGGAAGAACATAAGCAAATATATCTTTTTATTTGAAGATAAAAAGAAGCAGGGGCTAGATAGGGAAAGGAAAAAACCTGTGAAAAAAACGGATGATGCAGTTTTTACGAATAAGCAGCTTAATGTATCTTGGCACCCACAGTAAGCCTTGTAGGAGCTCAAAGTGCCTCAGGCAATCTGTGAGCAGAATAGCAATTTTATTACTTTGTCATTAAACCAATTTCACAGCAGTATTGTTTGTTAATGAGCAGCGGCAAACGAGCGAAGATGTCACACACTGGAATAGCAGTGAGATTTGTGACCCAAGCTCAGAGCACTAAGATGGAAAGACCATGGCTATAAAAAAGGAAATACTTTGGGATGAAATGCAAAGTCTATACAGCAGAGCTTGTGTTTATGAGCTACCATTTTGCTAAGAGCTGTGAGAGAAATAAAGGTCTGGAAATATGCAGTTAAAACAGGGCCTATAAAATTAAAACCAAATTAAAGTATAGCAGAGGATTACTGCACAGGCTGTACTCTACAAAATATATTTTAAGTGATGAGGTGAAATCTAAATCAGTTTTGTTTGAGTTTAGTTGGTATTTATAAAATTCAATAAAGCAATGTCAATTTCAAAACCACAGCAGCACCCCCAGCGCTGTGGACGCTGATCTGTAAGCTCCACTTTGGAGAAATTCAACTTATCAGTACTTAATTAGCAACTTACCCTCTCTTTATGAGCAAAGATAATACATAAGTTTATATAGGAATATAAACATGGAACAGACACAATCAGCCTGCCTGCACACTTGTGCACGTACACACACACACGCATGCACGGACGCACCCTGATTCTGTGCTAAAGAGTGCATCAGAACCACCTAGCAAAGATAGATTACATGAAGATGAACTGCATCATTTGATGGGACTCTTTTTTTCTTCTTCTTCTTTTTTTTTTTTTCTTTTTTTCTTTTTGAGCCAGGGCTGATCTTACAAAGAGATTGGGAGACAGCCTTGAGGGATACAAGAGACAGTGCCAAGCAGGCACATTACTGAATCCCTGCAAGGCATCCCGAGGTGAGTTTGCTGCCTGAGCTGTCTTTCCATGTTTATACACAGGGAAAACTAGTTCAAGCAATGCAATAAGTGGATCAGCATGACTGACTTAAAGAAAGAGGGGAAAATTAGCCCACCATTTTGCTCCATTTGTGCTAGAGATGGGGAAATAGTTTTGCTGTCAGGACTTGCTTCTGAGCCACCTCCGTTCTTTCCTGTAATAAAGCCCCACCCCATTTGTTTCTATTACAATCACATTATTTAGCATAATTATCCTCTTAAAAATATCTAGATCACTATAAATGCTTCCGTTCTTTTGCCTGTTTGCTACCCCACCCATGAGGGTTTCGGCACAGCGACTACCGTACATTTATGGAATGCTTTAAGGGCTCAGGCAAAAGAATAAATTTAGCGTATTTGTGCGTGTCTGTGCGCCTGTGTGGATATCGCTCCCAGTTTCTCACTCTCTGTGCATGTAGTCAATTTGAACAATGTATTTCACTTCAGTTCACAAGCACGCTGACCTCTCTATCCAGTGATTAATATTTTTAGATGCTTGGTTTCATAGCTTGGTAACTCGTGCATGTTTTCTGCTATTTAACTAAGTGGGTAAAGGGGACGCTGCAGGAAAGGCTCGTTGCTGAGCAGTAGGCGGTGCTCACAGTTCTGAGAGCTCAGCTTAAGACTGTTTTCTGCCTGACAGGGCAAGACCCCTAGACAAATCACTGGCTGGGTCTATGGTAGTTGGCAGCCATTCAAAACTGGTTCTCTGCCAGCAGTATTACTAGATAGCCAGACAGATCAATTCACTTCTACATTCCCGCCATTATTTATAGCACACTGTATATCTGCTCTTGCTTATGAACTAATGATTAGCAAATACAGTACACATAAAACACAAGCATTTGTTCTGTGGAAGGCTTTCTGTTGCTGATATTGCAGATAGTTTTACAGGTCACAGAGCCTTAAAAAGGATTTAAAGGGCATGTCTTGTGTAACATTTGCTCCTTTGAAAATGATGCTCCCTTCCTATTTTTGTGTAATTGAAGAGGATAGAAAGGTTTACTTGCTGCTTATGTTTCATTGAATTCTTGCATTTCCCCCTTCTCTCACAGACTTCTAAGGAAAATATGTAGGAAGAGAGGCTTATACAGTATTATTTGTTATTTAAGAATGGTAATTCTATGTACCACTTAGGCTTTTCTTTTCAGAAAGATCTATCAGACTGGTAAAAACAAAACAAGACAAAATTGCCCATTAACCCTTCTTATGTTTTAGAAGTCAGGGCGACTATAACTTTGTAGGGAAAGCCAAATGATTTGAAAATTGGTGTGAAAATACTATACCTTTACCAGACTCTTGTGGTTGTTAAAATACTAATTACAATATTAATTGTTTCAGTTACATTCCTGAGCTAGAATAGGAAAGGTCAGCCCAAACCTAAGGTCTTAGCTCCAAACCAACATAGATTTACTTAATTTTAAAAATCCAGATACGACCCAAATTTACTGGCCAAATTAATCCCTGATGTAAACATGGCAAAGTAAGCAGGTCTGCACAATTTAAACTTTTTAGCTGATCACTGCTACTGGTCTTACCACAAGTTGCTGTGAGGTAGCAGTGCTTATGCTTCTTACACTGAACATTTCCCTGTAGAGTTCATAATAAGGTGGCAAACACACTTTCACTACTTCTCTGAAATGAGGTCCAAGCCTACTGCAGCATGTGAACTTTCAGAAGTTTCAAAAACTACTCACACTGGACTGCACAAATTCAAGGTGTGCTTCTGGTTGGAGAAATGTCAAATAACATGGAAATCTGGTAACTTGGTTTCTTAAACTTAGTTGATACTTTTGTCTGGGATAAGGTATGAGGGAACACAACATCAATACATTCCTAAGAAGTTGTCCCCTTTCCATTTGGCAATAAGTGCACCAAACCAGCCTTCTTTGTAGCCTCAATTCCCTTCCTGCCAGTCCGCTGCTCAAACCGAGGTGCTCTGGGAGCGTAGTGCTGTGATAAGTACTTTCCAGGACACTGAAACATGTTACCAAATAGCAAAAATTAATGTTATAGTAGTAATCAGCATAACTAAGCCAAAGTGACTGACATCAAGTGAAAATCTGGCCCAATGGAAAAATAAAGGTAAAATGAGCTTTTCCTACCACTTAACATCAAAAATAAGTGAAGAGGAATAATAGAAGTGCATGAAGAATGCAAGATCCCTAAAAGGCGCATGCTCTGGTAAAATCTTTCTGCTCAGAAAGATGTGACTAAAGCTGATTTGTGAATGTTCTACACCTTGTGTGATCACCTCCCCACTCAATGCACACAAAAGCCCACAGTACCTATTAAACAAGGTGTATACTAAGAGTATTTTATACACCTTTTGTGTTAAGCAGTGTATGTACCCAAGATGTGGGTCAATGAAGAATCAGGAATGCTGGCTTGGCAAAAATCTTCCTGAGTCAGAATTTTCAAAGAGGCAGTCATTTCTAGTGACTAGTAGGCAAAAGTGAATAATCCAGAATGTTAGACCTTTCTACAGCTGTCTGAAAACACAGCAGTCCCTTTTTTTTGTTATTTGGAGGATAAAATTGGAATGGTGAGCTCATTAGTTTGATGTTACCAATGATAAAAGAGCAATTTCAGGTGCAACTGAGCACTGAGAGAAATCTGTAGATTCAGGTTGTACTTTTATGTACTTTTATTCTTATCCACTTAAATAAAATTGTAAGAGACTGATGTTAACCTTCTTCTGAGTATGGGTTAATCAAAGATGGCAGAAACAAGAAAAACCTATGTTTCATCTTTAAAATAAGCAGTGGAAGTAGAAAGATATTAAAAAATTTGGATAATTATAGAAGTGTATTTATATAGAATCAAGAAAATTATAGTCGAGAATGTGGTGTCTTAGACTGCAATCATTCTTAAATTTCTACTGGCTCTATCATTTCTTTCTTTTTCTTCTGTATTCCTTACCTAAATGTAATGTCTGATGTAAAAAAAAGTCCATACAGAGTTTCTCAAGTTAAAATTTCATATTGCACTTGCAGAGTAGAAATCTCTTCTTGGCCAAGACTATCACTGAGGCAAGCCTTATTAAAAACTCATTTTTCATTGGGGTCTTCAAAACATTGCATTTTGAAGGGTTTTTTATACACCATCTTTTATCAGACAACATAAAATAAACTGTATTTTACTTACTTGTTTCGACATAAATCAACCCCCAAAAAAGCTCCTCAGATTGTCTGGCTTTGTTCACTTGTAAGCCTACGAGTTTAACAAAGACTATTTTCTCTGTATAGGAAGAATATGCCATAGTACATGGAGAAAAACAAACAAACATTTTAAAAGCAACAGTACATTTTAAAACTGTATATGTTTTATGTTGATGGGGACAGTGTCCTGTAAGCCAGCCAGTAAGTGCTTTTCTGACACTGGGAATATTTCTGTTCTATATATTTAAAAAGAAATCAGGATTTTCCTACTAACTTTACAACCATGTGAAACTGCCTTAACACCGTACACTTTTCTGAAGGTCTTGAATGTGGTGAGGTCTGACCATTCATGTTTTCCATGATGTCTGTCTTTCTCCCAGCTTTAACTTTTAGGTGCCTACTAAAGCCCACTAGTTAAGTCAATGAGAGCTATTAAAGAAGGAGAAAAATGAAGGCACAGTAGTTCAGAGGTCATTTCTACACAGGAGAACTATATTCCTTTCTGGAGGGAAAGATGAATCCTGCTGATCCCTTGAAGGTCTCATTACTCAGATCTAGAGGGTAAACTCAGGAAAAAGCCAATCATTCAGTTCCAGATAAGTCCTTTTCTCAGTTGCTTCTTGTACCTTTAGCTTTGTTTCTGATCCCTCATTTCTCAGACTTTACTCTCTTTCTGGATGAAAAGTAGATGCCATCTTCCTCACAGATACCTTGGGTGTTTTTCCTGAAGTGATTAATTAGTTTAACATTTTTTTATAAAATTCTCAATTGATGTCTATGATCTTAATTACAATAAGCTAAAATAATTCTATTTAGAATGAAAAATTTTCACTCTTGCTGCATGTCCCATTGCTAAGTTAAATCAAAGGCCAGTGATACAAAGGACAAAATCATTTGATCAGTAAAAAAGGCAGAGATGACTGTTGGCTGACTTGTTCAGGAACAAACACTCTCAGAACCCATTCTTCAGATGAGGCCTAACTCCATTAGGCTGTCATAGCACCTGCCTAACTCTCAGTCATGTTAATGAAGTTATCCATGTGCTTATAGACAGGCACACGCTTAAGTAAACTGCTAAATCAGGGAGAGCTAGTCTCAACAGTCTTTGGCATATAGAGGTTCTGGAGGGTTGTGTTTGCATAAAAGCAGTTCTGAGGAGGAGCTTTATTCTTCAGCCACACGACTTAATGTTTATTTTCACATGTCAAAACTTCCACTTAAATGTAAAATTTTGTTTCTCTCCAAAAAAACAAAGAAAAACCCAGAAGCAGTGCTGTTTCTTGAGCATCAGTTTGTCTATTACGTTTCCTTCCATTTTGAAATATGACGTGATGGAAATGCAAAATTCAATATGAGTCCAGTATCACTCTATAGCAATGGGCTGAGGTTTATTTTTTCTGCTGAAATCCAGTGTTATATTCGTTCTATGTGATTATGTTCACTGCAAATATTTCCTACAACTTTACTCAGAAATTTCTAGTTTTCCTTTTTTCTAAGAACTAGTCCAGGATACCTAATTTGTAGACTTATTAGTCATACTACAACTGCTCCTAGAAGATCCAGCTGAGATGCGAAGCTCACTGTAGACAGCATCCATGTAATTCTGGGTCAATTTCAAATGGCCTTCACATGCTTTTATAAATACCGCAAAGCACATGTCTGTTTTAGGTACATAGATAGCTTTAGAAATCTCTCTCCTAAATTATTCAATCACCTGACAAGGTTATAACAGGCTGCACAGCCTTTCTGACAATAAGTATTAGCAGTGAAGTCAGCAAGTGGATTCACCGTGTGAACGGTGTATGGTTACAAGACTGTAACACTGAGATGGAGCTGTGTGCTTCCACAGAGATATTGAAACTGTAAGTAATTAAAAACTGAAGTAATAAAGATAAACTGGTGAAAAACTGCAAAAGCTATTTTTTTTTAATCTCATACTAACCTATTTTTGTCTTATATGACAATAAACTATAGAAGAAGACAAAAATACATTAAAATGACATTAAAATATGTTAGGCAGGAAAGAATAACATTTTTAAAATATTTTTCTCCTAAATATAAATGGGCTTTGCTGCTTACTCTCTGACTTTCCCAGAAAGTCACTCTGAGGCACTATTTAGGTATTGTAACTGAGGCAGTGGTTGGGGGCTCACAGGCTTTTTAAAGTGGTTTGATTCCTTTGGTCCCTCCTTCAGACTGTCCATGTTCCTGTTTCAAAGCCTATTGAAGTGAGTTGGAGTTTTTCCACAGATGTAAATTTTGAATTTTGAATCAGTTCTCAAATAGCACTTGCAATAAGTTACTCAAACAGCATAGCAGGACAATACAGAGATACGGCAGAATTTCCTGAAACTGGAAAGAAAAGGGCCCTTGTTGCCAAGTTGAAGGACTGTAGCACTTTCTTTTAAACTCTTCCTTTCTTCATATGTCATGATAAGGAGAGAATAGCAGATGACTGCAGATACTTGCAGTAACACCTGTAACACCACAGAGGTGTTACAGTCCTCATCCTTCACCAGCATGTGCTACCACAGAGAGACATCTGTAAGCCATCCTACAAAACATGTACCTGATATAGGTACTTTAGTTGACCTCAGGGCACAGATTTTGTGACTGTAAACTTCAGTAAATTTGGGGCATATGACTTGTCTGCAGCGTATTTGGCAACGTTACCATCTACCATTTACCAGTTTAAATGAACTGTGGCACAGTACTAATGCATGGTCTACCACCATGGAAACTGTACTTATTCTCACAGACTCTCCACCAACAACGTCCCTGCCCATGTTGTCTTGATGCTTGGTCCCTAACAGCCTACTCTGACCCTGACTTTGCACAGCAGTTCCAAGAAACAGTCATTTAAAGGGATGTAAGCTACCTGAAACATGAATTGTACCAGTGGAAACACAGTACTCTTTGCATGCGTTGGCATGCTCAGGAAAAGGGCACTAAGATTGTTGTCTCAATCCACTGTAAAGCAAGCAAATAACATCAGTGTCAAATAAATCAGAAGGTGCTTTGGCATACATGCTTCACTACTGCCATGAATCTACAGGTTAAGGAAAATGGCATAGTCATGAAATAACGATTGTTTTAAACAACTTGTTTACTTACAATCTTCAAATATCTAAAATAGCTTTCTTTAAAGCAAAAAGAAAATTGACACATTTATGTTTACTACTTACATCTTTCCTTAAAGGCCCAGTTTTTAGTATAATTTATGTCCTGTAAAATATGATATAAAATTTTAGGATATTGATCTGATGACACTACTTCTGCTTGTCCCAGTGTAAACGAAGAGAAACTTTGTAGATGTTGAGAGATTTTATACAGCACAAAATGAGGGAAAATCAGACATACTATTCCTGTGATAGGCCTAGAACTAGGATCTTGTAAACAGCTGGATCCTGACACTTCAGCTCACTTCCACCTCTTATTCTTTTGTTGGCCTCTGGCAGATTGCTTCTTTCACTGGAAGCCAAAGTGGACTGACTTAGCTATTCCCCTTCACGATGTTCACTTCATCAGACAGCTGATGGGATCTTTTTTCATATAAGCCACCTGTTACAAAGAATTTCAAGTTTATTTGCTTAATAGGAAATGTATTTAAAAGAAATCCATTAAAATAAGCCTGGATTAAAAATAAATAGAGCTGAAGTGAACCAAAATGCATAGAAGCTTACATATTTCCTCATCATAAGCACTAAAAACAGTTGTTTTGCCTGCTGCCACAATTTCTGAAGTCCACATCAACAGTCTTCTCTTTTCTAAACCAGGGGCCCTCATAACTCTTATTCAAATATGATAGTGGAGATACCACGTTTTACTGTGCACTGGTTTAAGTTGTACTTTCTCAATTCAAAATGTGGGTTTGCCCACAAATGTATTTAAAAAAACAACCAAACACTTCAGGTAGTCCCACTTTTCTGTGAACACTGTAGAAGTACAGTAAGTTCCTCCTTTATCTGTATGTTGTGCCCTCCCACTTTCAGCAGTTGTTTTTTTCTCTTCTTCCTGACTGCTGGATTTCTTCTTGCTGTCTGCAAAGGTAAGAAATTCTTTAATGGGATTTTAAAGATTTTAATCCTTCTCTTTCCTTCTGCTTTCTGAGGGAGGCATTAACGTAGACAGTCATGAGGGGACAGTAATTTGTCTACCACTTTGGTACAGCGTTTGTCTTATGGATAAGGAAGTATCTCATATACCAAAACATGTGCAGTTTCAGCCCCGAGTTCTAGTCCAGTTCATATCAGTATTTGCCAAAAGTCAATTACCAGCATTTGTTTTGTGGCTTGTGAGTAGTGAATTGGTAGGTCTTGGAATACACATCATACAGTCAGAATTAATTGGCATCATCTTTGGAAGTCCCTGAAGAGACACTACTAACTGAACTAACTGAAATTGAAACCATCTATTTTTTTTTTTAGAAATTAAATATATGAAAAAAATGTAAAGCACAGAATGAGGAAAACATCCTTTTTGTAGATTTTCTGAAAGCAGTAAATTCACATTTACAGGAGAAGATAAAGATCGTAAGAAAAAAACCCTTATACAACAATAATCAATTAAACACTCAAAAATAAAGAAAAAAGAGAAGAAAAAAGTAATCCAATTCAAATGGTGAGGTAAAGCGCTCTTTTATGTTCCATTGCACGTCCTGCAGGAACAATAACATTCTTTTGAGAATCAGAACTGAAATCCAGGCATTTTTAGCTCACAAGAAAATATGTGTTTTGATTGAGCATTTATATGGGATTAGAATTCTTAAATATCAGGCTAATTATCCCACATAAAAAAATAATCTTAGAAAGACTTCTGAAAAGTTACATGTGAATAACAGTTGCAGAACAAATTGTAAACCAGACTCTAGTAATTGTAGCTAGTGCAATCAGGCCCTCAGCCATCATCAGAATTTCAATCACAGGAAGGTAAATCTTACGCAGTGTAGAGGCTTGGATATATTAGTATCTAGATATTTTTGTGCTCTTCATTGTCAAATTGTCTCCAAAACAATAGAAAATGTATCGTGGCAACATAAGGTGAGATGGGGAAGAAATAATTATTAATATCATTAACCAATATGAAACTGAGTGTCAGGTACGCTAAGGGCTTGATTATCAGTAAAACTGTAGGAATCCTATGGAATATGTCTCTGAGGCACAGCAAAGGCAGAGTTTCCTACTTTGCCCTTGCTCATTACAGTGATATGTATTCATTACTGGCCACTACCTGCTATAGGTTGCTATCGTTTCAGTGCTGGCTGTTTCCCTGTCTTGAAGGAAGTGTGGGTGGAAAAGGAGGTAATTCTAAAATCCACTCACTCCTACTCTTCCTTTACTTGCTTGCTTCTGAAAAAGCAAGTTTTATACTTTCTCACTTCTTTTGTAATCACAGTCATAATCTACAATTAATTGGTTTATACATGTTAATAAGAGAATAGGTGACAGATTCGAAAAACAGAGACAATTCACTTGAACCCAAACCCCTGCTTCAATCCATAGTCTGTCCTTCCTTTGTGTGGCCACCAAGGAAGCATCCATCACTCTCTTTTCAGGTTCTCCACCGTGAGTCTGAGGATTTTGCGCTGTATGTTTACACTATCCAGTTCACAAGCAGTTATTTTAGTAGCTGGTGGGACCTCCATTGGTAGATTATCCCCTGCTCTTGCTGAAGGATGACAATGATGATGCATTAGGTCTTTCCTCTTTCTAACTACGATGATACTACAATGACCGAGTGTTCACTTCACACTTCTCTTCCTGATAATCTATTGGTATAGATCTGTGGTTTCCCTTTAATGTCTGGTTCATTAGATGGTATAAATGTGTGTAACATTTTTAGCTGTGGTTGGGGAAAGCAAGGAATGTCGAGGTTAAGGTTTATTATGACTGTCGTGTTCAGTATACTATCTCTGCTCTGAGTCTCTGCACATAACTCCAATTGACACTGGAGGTATGCATTTGCCTGAAAGCTGTTTATTGCCCTGTGAATACTCGCTGTTTCTATCAGTGATCAGGACAGAAAAGATCTTCATATTTTAAACCTCCTTGAAACTTTCCACGAAGCTGGGTTAAAGAATCAATGGCATAGTATTTAGGAATGCAAAATCCAACAGATAATAGCTCTGTCCCTAAAACCACACACACACAGACAGCACTTTAAGAATATTCAACAGTGTCATTTATTATGTAAAGGGCACTATACAGTTGCTCTCCCGACACTAGTAGTGCAAGAGCTTCATGAGGGAATAAACCCCTGAAAGCTTGGTTGCAATTTACTTCTTTACTTCCTGAACATAGAAACAACAATAGTTGAATTGAAAAGCATTTTAAAATTCATAAATATATAAGTAGCCATTATCTAGTGGAAAACATATGTCTGACTATAGGACTTGATCCACTACTCAGTTACTACAATTTTAAACTAATGAAACTCCACGGTAATCAAAGAGGGTTCTGGTGTGCAACTGAAATAGCACAAGGCAAATAAGGTTTTTAGTACATGTAAGGATCATTTTGCTTATAAAGAAGGCCACCATTTCCACTGTGTTTTTATTTTGGGTACCTTATTCCAAATGCCCAGAAAGAGAGGCACTCGGAATAACTGGATACTTCTACATTTGTATTGTGAATGACAAAAAGCTGAGAATATTTAGCTACACACTCCCTTTATAGGGTGTGGGAGGAAACATGCTGCACATCTTTCCTTCCTTTTTGTGGTGTAGAAATTTGTTTTTGAACTAACCAAATGTAGCTGCTCAGTAAGTTAATAAGACAGTGATTTCACCAGAAATTTATGTTGATGTTGAATACAAAACTTCATAGATTGGTTAACAGCAAGTGAACAGTATGACCTTTATATGTTCATAAATGTAACCAGTGTAAGATCGGAAGGAGACTGTTAGAGCTTCAGTATGAGCTATTTTCTCTTCAGTTTCACCCATATCCTCTCTGCACTGAGCATACTTGAGACTGGCTGAAGTTTCTTTTTTTTTTCTAAAAAAGGTATCCCATCTCAATTTTTCTATTGTGTGTTGAGTCCTGAAGTGTTCATCATTACACTGTGTACTAGCAAAACAAGTGTGGAAAGCAGAATAAGTAATTCACAATGCCAAGTTTCTATAAAAGCAACAATCCTCCCCGCTGCCCCCCTGTGCAAACCTAGCACCATAGCCTAGGGGATGAACATAAGAGTAACACAGGGCTCTGGTGTTATTTGCACCCTCCTGATAGCTAAGCTTTTTGTGGAGGGTCTGCTGTGGAATTTCAAAGACAATAAGCAAACTTGCACCAGACAAATAAAGTTGCATTCCTTTACATTTCAGATGTGAGAGATAAAACAGATACAGTGCTGTTCAATCCTTTATCAAGGTGACACAACCCCAGAAAGCTTTGATGCTGTCTATTGCAAACCTCATGAGGATATGAGTAGGAAACAAAATCTGATTAGTTTGTTTGACTCGCCTTTCTAACTACATGCATTCAGAAAGGGTTTCTGTACAATTCTCTTCCCCTCTCTTTATTGTGTGGTTTGCTTTGTTTGCTTGAGTTTAAAACTGCCATTATGTGAAAGTGTTGCAAGTATAAATAATTTAGAAGATAACTCTGTGGGGATACTAATAATAAGTCCCTGTTTTTTTCTAATAGCAACTCATTATGGTTCTGAGAACTACTGTTCCATAGGAGCGCTTACACAACACCACTGTATCATGGATGTTGTGGACGTTGACAATAAAACAATTTTTACACCTATTTAGTTAAATGTATTTTCCTTCTTAAAAATGCCCCTTTTGTTTACAACTTGCACCACTGCTTTAAATTCTCTAAAAATACCCACAGGCTTCTTGAGCTGACAGATGGATGGACAGACAGATACATTCATCTGGTTTTATCTATCTTAAATGTTTGGATGTAATACCTTTCCCCATTAAGAAACCACAGCAATACAATTATCTAACAATGCATAATTACTTCTAAGGGAAATCTAATCAGTTAATAGATGTTAATAAAAAAAAATGTACAAAGGTAGTAAGTGAGTCAAACTTGAAGAGTCCTACTCTGTTCACTCTCATTTAAATGAAAGAAAAAGCTTTTAATGTGGCTTCTCTTACTTTTACCACATAATTTTATAAATTGCTTTGCCAACCCTGTATAGCAAATAGTAATTTTAAGTAGGCCATCATCAAGCTCAGGTTGTATTCACTTGGTGGTCATGATAGTGTATCTGCCCTTTCAGGAGCCAGTAAGTCCAACAGTTGAGTCTTTAAAATTTTTTTTTTCTTTAGTCTCCAGTAAATGAATGGATGCTGTCAGTCTGAATGACTGTTGCTTAGAGAAATCAAGCTCTTTATCGTGCTAACCTCATCCTGTGGTCTTTTGGAAAGTCATAGGACAGGCAAGCACTGTTTAAAGCAGTCTTAAGTAAAAGCCTACTCAGTCCTCTGCACCTAACGAACAACAGTGAGGATTAAACAACTCATGAGATATACTGGCCACACTCTCACACAGATGCATGCTATTTCAGGACTTGGATCTTTGGACTATATTATGGAGAAAGATACTGATTATAGATAAACATAAACGGTTCAAAGCTACTTTCTTTTTTTCTATTTTTTTTTTTAATAAACATTGCAGAGCTTTATCAGAACCATATTCACATCTTCTGTTCCAAAATCTAGCTATGTTGTGTTGATTCTTAGGGCAAATTATCTAGATGTTAAAGGATGCATAGTCTATTCAAACAAAACAAAACTCAAGAACTGGGAAGTATTTTCATTTAAAAATACTGTCAAAAGCTTCACACTAATGACTATAAGAGAGTTAAAATTACTGATGAGATGGAACAAGCCACAGCTGCTGCTACTGCAGAGATTGCTTGGCTAACCAACTATTACAATAAACAGAGCATTGTTTAAAAGAAGTTCATGTTTTAGATAGTATCATTTTATATAGATGAGTTTATAACCTGGCAAACAAAACTAACAGCAAACCCAGAGCAACATGACTCTGTCAGACATTCTTAAATACAAGTTTTACTCCTCTATATGCCTCTAAGACTCCTCACACATTTATTCCCACTGCCTCAAATCCACATGCATTTCCTACTGTTGCTCTTTCTCTCACATCTCCAGTGTCCGCCTCTCTCCCTATTTCCACTTCAACAATATGTCGCTTTTCCTTCTGCCTTCATCTCTTCTCACCTTGACTATGGTAGTTCCCTTCTCTCTGGGCTCTAAGTCCCAGTTCTTCATAGCCCCGCTAATGTGCCAAATGCTGATGCTTCCTTCTCTCACACACATCAAAATCACCTCCTACTTTAGGCACTTCAGCAGCCTTCCACCATCCTTTTCTGGATCAATTTCAAAATTGTCTTTTTTAAACTAATGTCAAAACCTACTTCAACATAGATGCCCTTTTTTTTTCATATTCTCTCTGCTTTCTGTCTAATTCTGCCCTCCCCTCAGTTCAGCAATCTTGGTTGAAAAATCCTTCCTCTCTACCATAGCTCCCATCTAAAGAGCCTCTCTGTATCTAAAGAGCCTTTCTGTATCATTGGCTAGCCATATATTTTCTCCTTTGCCTGTACATACCTCTTAATTTCTCTCCATGGAAACTGGTTTGGGACTGAGTTCATGAGGAAGATTAATATTATATGGCATGCTTAAGCAGTTATTACAGAACTGTGCTATATTGGAAAACCAGAGCATGATCTAGGTAGCACTTGGTATAAATTTGGCAGAAGGATGAAGTGGGTTTTTTCGCTCCAGATGCAAAACATGCCTACAAGAATTTTCACTTACCCATTTTTTACCTGTATTTGGTACACCTGAAAATGAAGTGTAGGCACCTGTCTTAGCTGTCTGTCTTTGCATCAAATTTGTCCTAGCAATGAGGTACTTGGAACTGTGAGATTTTTGTTTCAAAATAGGATGTGGCATTTGATATTATGATGTTTTCATATTTGTTGTTTTGTAGATCGTAGTTTCTTGGACCAAAGGAAGACCGGTCCCCTAGATACATGAGTTTCTTTGACTATGAACACATGTATTAGGCATCAAAAATTAGGCAGCTAATTGGACCTCTCATCTCAGCAGAACTGATTGGTGGTTAAGGGACATATATTAAATACAGCTGGATTTTTCAACTCAAGCTTCTGTCAAAACCCATTTAAAATGCTACATTTTTCTTTGACTATTGACCACTGTATTTGTTTATTTCACTGACTCACAAAGCTAATGCATTTCCTGAAATGTCTTCAAGAACTCAGGTGAGACACCACAGGCTATGCTGTCTTAGGCTAGAATTTACTAGGATTAAAGCAGATGTGGCATTACTAGGGTCTGCTAAGCCTGATGTGATTTATAAAGATATAAAGTATATCTTTTATGATTATGATGATGCTAAAAATTTTGTGGATGATAATATAGTCACATTGCAAAGACTGAATATAACAACTGGGGAAGAACCAAGAAAAGGAAATGGAAACTAACTCTCCTTTACTAGCTCGTCTGAATGAGTGTCTGCATTTGTTGCTTTTCTCATTCTGCTTTACATGGATGCAAGCTGACATGTATAAAGACATATTTGATTTCTAAAATAGTTAAATATTACAAGATTTTCACTATAAAATTAACAATGTGTATTGTTCCTAGGAATATATACATCATTTATAATTTTAATAATTCAAAGTGAAAACAAAGAATAACTTTACCTCTTGTAACTACTGATTTATCTTCCTATGTTTTCTTCAGTTTGGACAATGAATTAGAATGAAAACATTGCTTTTATTCTATTCATAGTTAATTTCTTATGAAATTAATGTGTGCACACTAGCATAATTCTGAACTACTTCTCCTGAAGATGCTGCCTGTGAATTTGGGGCATTTTTTTCTCTTTTCACAGGCTTTTTCTACTTTACATACTGACCTTAAATTTTGTGTTTCTTTCAGAGGTTGGTTAAAGATGTTCTAAGACTTGGCTTGAAATTCTTATGAAAGTATTATTATAATATTGGCTTATAAACCAATTAAGCCACAATAAAAGATGTGTAGCATATTTTGCAAAATATTTCTTCATTAATATTTATGTATCTGCTAGATATGTATATCATTTGAATTGCATATATGTCAAGCACAAACCCTGCAATCTTTAGTTTAAGCTGATCTTTAACCACCACTGAATTTTCTAACATTGTCACCTAGCTACTGCCCAGTCCTGAGACACCTGAAATTTTTGGTCCACATATAATTGTTTCTGCTGGTGAGCAGGCACAAAACTGCTTAGAATGGGTTATAATTGAGAAACTTGGAACTGTAACCCTAGCAGCACTGAAAAGTGAGCTATTGCTCCAGAACAGAGGAGCAGGAACACAAATACATACACGGTGTTAAATAGACAGTAACATGTTCCAGAGTGACACACAACTTTCAACACAAAAGCAGCTTTGCCTCAATGTATTTCCCCAGGGGCCAAATCCAGCCAAAGTTCTTGTTATACATCAGCCACACATCAGCCATACCAAGCTTTACACAAAAGAGGCAAATGGGGTAGAGGCAGTGCTATACTCAATGGCTCATTGGCTAGAAAATTCACTTGTTAAATAGGATATATGTTTGCAGGTCTTCTCTTCATCTTGATTTAAATCAATGTCTGAACTGTTCCAAGTGAGTTGAGTTTCCCAATCAATGGGCTATTGAACATAATGCTCCATCTTTACTCTTCTTCACTATCATGCCTTTCTTGCTCTCCTGGCTGCCAGGTCTGTTGTATATGTAATGACTAGTTGGTAGAACAAAATTAAGGAAGAACAAGGGCTTGACTGTACGGCCTCTTGGTTAGGGCTTGAACTTCAGATGTGTGAGAGTTAAGTGCTGGTTAATTATGACTGTATAATTACTTACTTCAGGTGGAACACCTTCAGAATGAGAACTGAAAGGGCTTTGTTCACTGTACTGAATACTTAGGTGATTCAGATATTCTTTTAGGATGTGACAGACCTATGCTCAATTCTTTGTTCCAAATCAAGCAGGATAGGGAGGCAAAACTTGATCTTCTTCTTTCCAGATAAATAGTCAAATAATTATGGTGTCAGCTATAAAGGAAAGAGATCTTTATCTGTGTTTTTATAAGAACGAATAGACCTGTCCTGAGATGTCTGTCTTACTAAAAGGATTCATAGGAATGGGGTGGACATAAGTGTCTTCTAACTCAGAGGCAGAACATGGTTATGGCAGAAAGTAAATCACTTTTCGAATACACATATACACAGCAGCAAAAATGATGATGGGATGGAGGGTTAAAAGTAGAATTCTACATGCCTAAAGAATTTAGGCACTTTCAGTGTTAAGTAAGGACTTTTTCTTTTTTTTTTAACAAAAAAGTGTAGTTAGGTATCTAAGTCCACCTTCTGGTGATTCCTGGAACATCTAACTAGAGACAGGAATTTCCTTGGAAGCAGATCACCTACGTTTAGGTGTTAGTGTCAAAGTCCCTTTGCTAATGTTGCCTTCTGACTTGGAATTTCACTGAACGTTAGGATTAGCTTTACAAGCCTACGATGATTTTGATAATAGGACTTGGTCATTTTTAAAATTTTCCTTATACATCTGAGTGTGTTACTAGACCAGGCTGAGGCCTTGTTGGACATAGCCCTGCATTTACCAGTTTTGTGGGCTCAAATGCAGGTTTATACACATTTTCTTAGATGCCTTCACCCCTACGCAGTGCAGGAACAATTAGTGAAATTCTCCTGAAAATTAAGCCTCAACACCCTACCAGCCAGAACCATCAGAGTTAATACCAAAATCCATCAGCAACCAGTTATTAAAATTATGTAAGATCACACACAGAGTTTCCAAACTGCTCTCATAAAGAAAGATAAATATTAGATAGGTTATATAGATTTGGTTTCATTTCATAACAGATATCTCAATTGTATGCAAAATATGGGATAGTAGAACACATTACAGAACTGGCCAGTTTTCACTGAAGAAATACGTGCTAGGTTTCTTTTTGTTGTATGATTTAATTTTCACATGAGATATTTAAGTGGCAGTGACTACATTAAGAGAGACTTCTCCAGGTACCTGTCCTTCAACAGAAAAAAGAAAAACACATTTAATAGCCCTGTCTTTAGGTGAGGAAGCCAACAACAACTGAAATGTAGTGCCCTTGAGCACAGGCTCCTCCAATGCTCTGCTCTGCCTTTAAGCCAGCTGAACACTGAAATCAGGGGAACCCAAGCTTTCAAGTGCTTTAGAAAGCACAAACCTTCCTGGTTTCAGTCCTTAGCTTGTTCAGAAGAATGAAAACAGCAGAGAGAAAAGAAATGGTGTAACATTGATGTATATGTCCTCAGTCATAACATATCTGTCCATCTAGGACCCCTGCAGAGCACCAGCAAGCTTTATCACTGATTTGCCAGCTGTACTTTGCAATTATCTCTGTTGAGCCAGCAAGGTAGGCTGGGGAGCAAGTCCTGAGCCCTGGGGGAGATGAAGCTCTGGTCAGAAAGTATGGGAGACTGGGATATGGAGTGACAGGCTGAGGAAACGGCTCCACAGAGGCTTTTTAATTTTTCCCATTCCGTGATTCCAATCCAGTTTGGCTTACAGTAACTTAAGACACAAGGATACATGAAACACATTCATATACTACAACTCTGAAAAATGTTTTTAGAGCATTTTCCCCTGATTCCTGTGGGATACAGAGAACATAAAATGGGATGAGACAGAGTAAAAGCTTCACCAGTATGACAGTGGGAAGGTCTGTATAATTGCTTCTTCAGTTTAGCACACTTAAACAATAGAGCTGTCCCACACTTGAACTGCTAATACCTTCAGTCACTGTGGAGCACGTATTCCATAACATGGCAAGCTGCAGTCTCATGGTGGCTGTAGTATTACCACATCTTTAGCTACTAAGCCATTAGACCCTCTGGTTTGATGAAGTCTTGACACCAGGACTGGAATAATTAAAGGGGAAAAAATGAACATGATTCTGCATCTACAGAGAGAAAGACTTACATAAGCAGAATCTCCAGTAACCAGACAGTGCAAAGAGCAAAACACAAGGGATACCAGCATGTAGGTATGACTTACTGAGTGAGAGGTGATTAGGTGTATCTGGATAAGAGCTATAACATGGCAGAAGGGGGGATGTATTTATACACAGTGTATTATTTATGCCCATTACTTCTAATTGCCTAACTAGTTCTCTTTCCTCTCACGTATACTTTAGTACCCACCAACTACAGAAAGATGTCTACAGCTAAATATCTGCCGATTACTATGGACTTTTGCTTAATATTCTATTGTTCCACTGACAGCACATTTTTTAATATATCATTTTATACTATCCTGTACATCATCATTTTCCTGCCTCCCCTAGGGCCCTGGCTGTAATAGTTCTTATTTATTTCCACAAGCTAACATACATGCAAAAGATCTTGCAGTCATGATGTTGCCCTCGCCACCCTCACCTCTTCCCATCTTTATTTTTGTAATCCTTTTTGTCTTTTTTTGAAGTTACAGTATAAAGAAGTGTGAACACAGCATGTGCGTAGACATATACCAGGGTCAAATACACAGCTTGCTCCATGGTTCCCTTCACCATCCATAAACACAGAAGACGCTCCACTCTCACTCACTCAGGAGCTTTATACTGCAGCCTTTTCTTGTGGCCTGTAGATTTGGGTTTTTAGCTAATAAACTTGAAATGGATCAGAAAGGAAAGAAAGGAAAACTCCTTTGCTATTCCAAGGGTGAGGCAAGAGTTTAACAGCCCGTGTAGTGACTGATCACCTCACAGAATGTGCTCAGCACCTTCTGAGTCTAAAAGAACTGAATGGAGCATTCACTCTGGGCTGGCAGTGCTGTGGTCCAGTTAGTAGCATCAAATGCTATTTCTTACTGAGTACCTGTTTTGCAAAATGCTTTTTTTGAGGAGAATCTGTAACAGTGTAAGCTGGAGGTGGCTGTGACTGCATCACTGTCTCTGAAACAGAACAGGCATCTTTAGGATCAGTTGTTCACAAACTTTCAGCAGTGTGTTTCTATAAATATATTTTAGCTGTGGTTTTTTTTAAAGTGGGCTCTTCGGATCCAATTTCCTGAGGTCTGCTGGTTGACAGGTAGAAAAATACATAGTTTTTTCCTTCAGATTTTAATAACAACGAAAAAGAGTACAAGCTTCATGGTCAAGACAGGACAGTGGGTACAAAAAAAATTGTTAACTTAAGGCAAAATTTACTGTCAGGGAAAAGGGAACATTCCTTCTGAACTCACGAACTAGTAGTGCATGTGCAGGTTGGTTGTAGATGGTTGCTACAATAAGGCTTCTTTCATACAGGTGTGTTTATGCCCCAGGCTTGCTGGCCACAGTCCATTCCATTTACAGAAGCTGAATTAAACAATAACTACCGCATTGCAAAAAGAAGAAGGAAAAAAAAGGTGAGCGTCAAAGGAGATGCCTGAGAGCTTTGTTAGGGCCAAGAAAAACCCTGTTGCAGTTGTCAGAGCTTGTTGATGTTGCAGAGAACGGCACTTTTTTTTTCTCCTGGATTTTGTGGTTCTGCCTTAGGAAAGAAAGTAAAATAGAACGGAAGAACAAAGTCCTACTCTATAAATCAGCAGCTGCTCCTTGCCAGATCAAAGGAGTGACATTTTTGCTCCTGGACTACTTGTCCACTTTAGGTGCTTGACAGACAGCTAACAGCTGGCCTGTTACATAGTATAGGAGAGTTGGGCTACATCTTCTTCAGAGTAGATGACAAGCTAATCAGAGATATCCATAGCACAGGACATGTGAGCGCACCCTGATCTCTTCAAACATACCCAGTACATAATTGCTAAACACCTTTATGCATTTTTGGCAAACTGCTACTTAGGTAGTTTCCAGCGAAAAGTAAAAAGGAAAATTAATGCCTTAATCTAATTTGATCAGGGAAGTTAGACAGATGTTAAATTTGTTGACAACTCTCCTTTTTGGGTCAATTTAGAATTGACTAAAAAATTTCATATGAAAGAGTTAAAAAGATACGTAAAATACTTCAATATGATATTACTCTAAAACTACACTTCAAAAAGAAAAAAAAAAAGAAAAGGAAAAAGTTACCTAAAATGAAACCACTCAACTCCTGTGTAAAAACCTAGGTAAGCTGATTGTGTTTTCAAGACTGCTGAAACCTCATTAGTTTTGAAAATCTTTTTCTATGAGTTTAAGATGATAACACATCTTTAAATGCATGAGTTAGTTATGATTTTATAGGAGATCTGTTATCTATCTTTAACATGGACATCTAAGCACCAGCAAATCAAAGCACATGCCAGATTAGCTAAAATTGTATTTAGCATCTCCACGAGACGTATGTATACAAACCTGGAATTTTAATGTCAGTAGTAAAAATTTCAAAGCTATTCAGTTTCTAGCTGATTCTCATCTGCAATAAATCAAGTCCAGGATGAGGTTATACACTACAGCTTATGTCTATTGACTTTGCATTTTATCTGTAAGATACGAATAGCTAAGGAAGTACGTCTCTTTGCCTCCTCCCTTCCTTTCAAGTACCTTTAGAAGATCATTTCTACGGCGCATGATAAATAACTGTGTATGAATAACCTGATGGCACTCATGAGTGGGCAGCAGGCACCGCCGGAGCCTGCTGTGCGGCTTCAGGTGCACCAGCACGCACAGAAAGGTGCTGGGCACCCACCAGCAACCCGGGGGTGGTCCCGGGAGGGATCTGGGCTGATCACTTCCCACTTCAGCGGGGGTTTCCTGCGGGCCGGCGAGGCAGCCCGTGCCCGGTGCGGGAGTGCGGCCGCAGCTCCTCGCCACC
>VZZY01025966.1:92365-100411 GCA_013400335.1 Eurystomus gularis | reverse complement strand
CGGGCCCGGCCCGGCCCGGCAGCAGCCCTCTGGCCCCACCTCATGGCGCCCGGCTGCACAGCGGGAGGCCCCACCTGGCGCCAGCGGAGCCTGGAACTCGGGGCGAGCCTGGTCTGGAGCAGGGAGTGTTGCCAGGCCTACCGGGTACCGAGCCCAGGCGCCGGCTGGCCTTGGCCTTGGTGCTGGGCCAGTGGCGAGGCCGGTGGAGGCAGAAGAGCCACGTGGCCATGGGGCCACCAGGCTCATGGGCAGCACCAGGGAGCCCCAGCTGGACATCTGCCTTCGTTGTAGGGAAAGGGCCGGTGCAAAAGCCCCAGGAGCGAAGGCAGGGTGGTTTCACGGGGCTTGTGCTGCAGTGCAGGTGCTCCCTGTGACAGGCACCAGGTCCTTCCTTGGCAGAGCCCGAGAGGTAACCTGGTAACCGAGAGTTACATGTTAAACGAGATGGATTTTCTCTAAAGGTGAATAGATGCCTGCCTTGCCAATTCTCATGATTTTATCACAAGGCTCAAGTTATTTCATGTTAACTTGAGGTCCCAGCTCCAGGAGACAATGGTTGCGTGAGAATCTTTTTAGAGTAACTTTCTAGATTTTGTGGCTGAGAAGATTGGTTTAAAAATGTGGCGCAATGACTGAAAAACTAGCAAAGTAAACACTGAGAAGAGTGCTGTTTAAATTTCTGATTTTTTAGGACAATCTCACAGTTCTGGGACAGGCAATTTAATGATTTCCAACAATTGGCAGCTCCAACATAAACATACAAGATGTGGCAGAGGTCTTCAGGATAGTTAGCGTCTGCCTTATGCTGCCTCAGGCACCCAGCTTAGTTGCTCTCTGTCATCTTCTGGAGCCTTCTCTCCACCAAACATGGATGCTGACTTAGGTCCTCTGAATCACACCTTTGGCAGATGTGAGATGTCTAAATTAGCTTAAGAAAGACAGTTTAAACAATCCATAACCCCACTTCTCCAACAAGGCTGTCCGAAATGAAGTTTTGTCAAGGAATAAACCTGCCTGTCCCTCCCTCTTCCTCTCAAAACCAATCGTGTTAAGTGACTCCATTTGTCAATATTCATGACTTAGGGAAGCCGTATTTAGATGGCTCATTTCCAGGTGACTAACTCAGCTTTTTAAATTTCTTATAAGGAATACTACAAATAAGAGCTGGTTACCAGGTGTGGCATAGATTCTGTGAAGCATAAACAAGGGCTTTTTCAACTATTTTTGTACACACACATGTACAGAAGGACGCCTAAACCTAATTCTGTCAATTTAGAATATGTATTGGAAGGAGAAGTTAAATAAACTAACATAACTAGATTTTACTCGTTCAGATAAAAGTTTAGTGATAGACAAAGACCACTGTAAAGGTGGTGGTGGTGGGGTCTATACTTATAAAAGTGTGCCTGCAAATTAGTCTTTTCTAATGCATTCTTTCAGGCTGCTCTGA
The DNA here is from genome assembly GCA_013400335.1 of Eurystomus gularis. Classification (NCBI taxonomy): domain Eukaryota; kingdom Metazoa; phylum Chordata; class Aves; order Coraciiformes; family Coraciidae; genus Eurystomus; species Eurystomus gularis. Next base: position 98,961 of record VZZY01025966.1, on the reverse strand, counting down.
TCTGCTCAAGACTTCTGAAATGATTCTTTCAGCCTGGGAAAGAAGTAATTTTGTAGGTTACTTATGAAAACATTTTTTGTGACTTAGATATAGTATTTCATCTGTTATTTTCCCTTCCAAATTAGGGCATTCTTGGGCAACAAGGGACCAGTGTAGTATATACTCTTAAGCTAAACACTGTCATGTGCTTAAATACTGAAATATCATTTAGGCAAAGATTTATTTTCCCATCCAAGGTGAAAACATTTGGATTATTTTTTAGAATGCATTCTTAGGCTTTTACTCAGCAAAACATGGAAGCAGGTGCTTAAGCCCCATTTATTCATCAAGCTCAGTTGCCACTTACCTAGGTTTTAATAAAAGCCAAGCTTCTCATCAAGTTTTGGCAGGCTTTGAAAAATCTTTCTAGACTATTCCTCTGGGTACCTACAAATTTTGAAAATCAGACTTTATATTCAGATGACAGAAAATAAACAATTTTAACCCTGCCTAATTGTTGATATTGCTGTTACTTTTATTTCTATTATTTCTATGACTAAGCCTGCAACAATGTTCATTCAGTATCTCTGTTCTTTTAAAGTGAAAGACCAGAAGTGTCTTCTTGGCCTAAAATCTAAATTGAGTCAAAACTTCCCTTGTCATTAATTTTTTAGAGAATTGATTGTGAGTTAGTTTCACAAATTTGTTTATTTCTCTGTTTTCCATGAAAAGAATTGAGAACCCATTGCAGTGGCTGTTTTGTTAAATAAATGCAATATTTTAACAGCTTATTTTCTGGTCTGGATGTTTGACGTGGAAATTGCTTTTGCAGTCTTCCAGATTGAAGACTGGTGCTGGAAAGTTTTGAGTTGTACATGGTGGCTCCATGTTGTTCCTCAGTCTCTCAGAAGGAACAATCTACTCTGCTGCAGGGAACTGGTTCAGGTTTACACCAGTTCATCTCACAGAAGGTATTAGACATATAGACAAGTGACTGGAGTAAAATACCACTCTCTGCTTGTGTTCAGATTGAACCCCAAATTGAGGATGAATTGTAGTTTCCTAAGCTTTCATGCAATTCATCCTCCTGAAACAAGACCTGTTGTGACCCTACATACCTGAAGTGGATTTTCCATGATAGCCATAGAGTAAAGCTGGAGGTGTTTCTCTTTCCGGTTACCACGGCTCATCACTACGGCTACTAACAGTTCATTTCCAGAACTCAGTTTAACTCAGATTCAGTTACAGACTGGTCACAGTGTTTTGAAATACATGTACAGTATATATAAAAAAGATGGTGGAAACAACCACAAAAATTTTTTTGAATGTGTCAGGCTTCAGCAAGCAGACTAAAAGATCTCTGTTTGCTGCTTATTCTCTTTTACACTTTGCGGAAATATCTCTCTGTGATTTTATCTGAACATTATTTATTCTTAAAAAAGGTATTATGTAAATGTGAATTTAACGTAATTTTGTGTGACTGGAGATAAAATCTGATAAATATATAAAGAAGATTAATTGCAGGACTTCCTATAAAATACAGAGTACATGTTCATTTTGGGACAAAGAAGACTAAGGCTCTATTTGAAGACATGCAATTAAATGCATATATTTAGATTATACTGTCATGCTAATTAACAATGGTACGAACCAATTAGGACTAGGACTACCAAATCACCAGACTACATTGCATATTCACTAGTATACCTTTATTGCTTTACTGGTTTTTGCTGGAAGCAGATAAAAATGAAATGTGTTCTTTTGAAAGTCTGTTGCGCATTTTGAGCCATCTTGTTTGTTGTGCTTTCATAAATTGTCCCACAAAAGTTACCAGAACTGCTTGTAAGAGAAAGACAGACTCTAGCAATAGGAAATATATGTGACTGCTAGTAGTTAAAGAAAAATACAAGACACGAAAACCTTACTTTTATTCAAATGTATATTGTTTGACTAAGTGAGGTCAGTAATCTGTCATTTGCAAAATGCTGGAAGTGAGATTTTCATTAAACGTTCTGTGTCCATGACACGTATTTCTCAACATTACACACCTCATTTATCATTCTGGAATGAGGACCAAGCACCATATGAATGTAGAGTTTGTGAAGGTATCGCCTCACAGCCCTGGAGGCTGATGACCCGTCTTTATCTACACAGCAGGTAAGGCACAAACAGTGGCAATGCGAGCTCTCTGCAGTCCCCTGCCAGTGTGCCTGACTGCTAAGCTGGGGAACAAAGGAAAGATAGCATATGGATAGCAGATTGTAGGAGTGCTGAAAGAGGACTGAGGAAATCTATGTTGGGTGTGTGGCTCTGCCAAAGATCTCTTGTATGACTTTGGCCTTGTCACTTAATCTCCTTCTGTCTCTGTTCCCCTTTGCATGCAGGGAGAAGGCGTCTCTGCTCTCCCCCAGGCTTTGCCTGGAAATCTGTTCAGACCCTGAGTTCTCTTGGATGATGTGCTTGTGCAGCATCGGGTGGAGTAAGACTGAGCTTCACTGGGTCCTCTAACTGCTACTATCATCCAAATAATAGGAATTACTATTAACAGAAGAGTAGCAAAGAATTCCACGTCTTGTTGATAGATTTTGCTCATCTTTTCAGGCCATTCAATCTTTGGCCTCTGGGTGAAGGGCATGAACGAGGCAGGCAATTAGTTTCAGGAGCAGAGCTGTGAATTCTTCTTTTACAGCGTTCCAAATAATGCTGGAAATAGTGGCATAGGTGTTTTCCTTTCTCACCTGTCTCCTAATGCCTTTTGAAGACATTTGTGCCAAAATAACATTGCAGTGTTTCTGCAGCGCGCAAACTGAAGTGCAAAAGGCTGTGTTTTGCTTTCTTTTGGCCCTGGAGATGGCTTCCTGAGAGATTCAAAAAAAGCCCTCAAAAAATGTAAATGCTGGGGCAGGGACTGTGGTTTCTACATCTCTGTTATGCACTGTGCATATTTATGGGGCAGTACAAAGAATAAATAATAATCCACAAACACTGCATTCTTTGCCCTTGTCTGCCAGTTGTGCTGATGCATTATGTGATGTAGCTACTGCTAATGAAACTTGGATCTGATTTTTAGCTTAGTCTGAAATGTATGTCTGCTTTGCACTTGCAAGTTTGCAAATATAAATAATTTCATATGTAATTTTTCAGATATACCCATTGGTGGGTATAACTGATGCCATTTATGGACGTGATTTTTCAGAGGAGCCATAGAAATAGAATTTCAAAATGATCTGGATGCCTAAAGCTTCTGTGCTCCTCTATCTTTCTAAGTATGTGACAGTGTATCTTCTCTTCAAAGTATTGCTGATCTAGAGGACATCATTTGCACCTGCAGTTATGTACATGTGCAAAAGAAAAAAGAAGGAATAGTGAAATCAGAAATCAAACCCAAGTGCTGCTTTTTTGCAAACGAGATCACTTTTATCACTACTTTTTTTCTGTAGGGAAACAAAGATTGGGGCAGTCACTATTAGGGCTTTAACTCCCATTTCCAAAACAACCAGTGAATTACCTTTATGAAGAGTTCACAGTGAAAGTCTGGCTTTATTCACATCAGCGGAATCAAATAAGGCCAAGCTCTTTTGGGAGTGAATCGCTGGCAAGACTGGGTTTTCAACACCTATCCCAAAAGCTTACTCTGTGGTGGCTATCAGATATGTAAGGCTGGAGTATCCCAATCTGTGTGCTCAAAGAGGTAAAGCGGTTGTCACCTGAAACCCTTCAGGACTTAGAATTTTCTTAATGCTTTGCCTTGTTGTGCAAGCCCATTGAAAGAACACTTCAGAGGGCACCCATTTCTTACTAATGTAAACTTTCTGAGGAGTATCCAAAGATATGACCTCTGGGTGAACCTTTAACCTTCCCCTTAATTATTTGTTTGAAGACAGTGTCGAGTTCTCCCGCTGAGAGCCAAGACCCATAATGCTTCGCAGCCCTGTGAGCTGGGGTGTGTGTGCAGGGAAGTGTAGAGGGACATAAATAAGGGGACCACCAGATGTAAATAATAAAAGTGGTTGGGATTTAAATAAAAAACAAAAAAGCAATTTGGTTTCCCTGAAGAGTGGCCTGATTGAAGAAAAGGGGTTAGTAAGATGGAAAGTGTGTGCGTGTGTGTGGGTGTTTCTGTTGTCTGTGATTTTTTACAGGCCTAAATAAGCATTCATTCCATTCTTTAAAACCTTGCCATCTGTATACACCATTAGAAGCTCATAGGAGAAGAGAAAACAGTCTTATCAGGCTTTCCTGTTAATCTCTATTGGCCTTAACTTTAGCTGATAAAAGGCACGCTGGATGGAGGAGGTTCGGGTCAGGCTCCTTTTGGTCAGCATGGTAATGTTGCTGGAAAGTAGCTCAGCAAATTAAGTCCTATCAGGGACCTTTGTCTTTGAGGGCAGAAACACACCTCAAAAACACAGCTCAGGGGTAGGAGATGGCTTCACTGTGCCACAGTCAGAAGGGAATTAACAAGTACATCAACTGTGTCTGAGTTTTCATTTTAATACCTGAAGTCATGACTAATTCTGAGGCAGGATGACATTTCTGACAACTGAATTATACTTTTCCTAAAGAATAAAGAATGTCTTTGGGATGTAAATAGAGAGATGCAAAGGAGCCCTTTAGTGTTACTTGTAGCATTTAGGCATCTGTCTAATGAAATTTCCACGACTGTGATTACGGAAGATGCCATCGAAGGTGNCAACAAAAGGCCTTGCGGAGTTGATGCTATATAAAGGCTAGCAATTTACTAAATAAGCAGATGAACTTCGTTTTCAGTTAACTGACTGAAAGACTTCGCTAGGCATTGGATTGGGCCCAATGGCAATTATTGGAGGCTGTTTTGGATGATGGGCATGTTAGTATTTCTGAAGAGGATTAAACACTAGTATTCGACTTCATTAGCCCTCCTTAAGGGTCACCAGCCGAAAGCCTGAGCTGTGAAATAGCACACAAAACCTGTGCGAAGGCTCCAAAGTGTTCTCAAACACAAAGAGGGGGGACAAAAACAAGTGTGGCTCCTGAGTGATAGAAAATTGCCCTGTTTTGAAAGAAATCCTATGAACAGGCAAGTTTTAAAATTATTTTGGGGAAATTAATTTGGCTTAGCTTGTGCCGATGTGGATCGCTGTGCATTAAGCTAATAAGAAATATGCAAGTACTTATTTTTGGATTACTAGCAAAATTAAATCCAGGCTCTGCAGCCAACTAACTGCCTTTACCAGCGCTCAAAAACCTCGGCAACCGCCCCGGTTTGAGATAAAAAAAAAAAAAGTTATTTTGGGCCTAATATTAACCACATGTACCTGCGACTGGGGGTTTCTAAGGAGTTGAAAGGTGGCTGGGTTTCGGGCGGGCGGTGGCCTTGCGCGGGGTGTCCCCGCTCGGCCCCCAGCTGGCACTGACCTCCAAACGACCCCCGCCTTCACAGGCGCCAACCGCGGGAGTTGCAGAAGAGCAGAAGTCTTTCTGGGCCAGCTCTTATTGCTGCTGCGCTGGTGATAAAACTTCAGACAGCCTAATTGATGGCTTTGCTGACCTAACGATACCTTGTGAAAGCACGGAGTGGCAAAGCCTGGTCCTCATTTATGGCCAGCTGCAAGGGTAGCTGGATCCCTAGGATGGAAAGGGAAAAAAAAAAGTCTCTCAGCCTGTGAACTTTAACCAGGTTCTGAGCCACTCGAAGAAGTTAAAGAAACAATTGTCTTTTAACACAACTTTTTGGACGTGTTTACTTGTTCAAAGCCTTCTGGCAAATCACGCTTTCAGCTGGCTAGTAAGATAAGCGTGTTACCAGTTAAAATTTCTGAGCACTTGGAGGAAAATGCTTTAAAGTGAAATTATACTCTGTTAAAAAAGCAATGTGAAGCAAAACACGTTGCCGCACCACACTAAAATCCTGTTGGTTTTAAAGCAGAGGTGTTCTCAAAACAGAAGCAAGCTGATGAAAGGACTTCTATTCTTTGTATTCTGTTGCAGGTTTATTAATGCCAGAAGAAGAATAGTACAGCCTATGATTGACCAGTCAAATCGAGCAGGCAAGTTCCAAGTAGTTTCTGTATTCAAGTCCCACAGGCGCAAATCCTCATCAAGTTATTCTTCAGGAGTCCTATCACCTGGTAAATAAATGCTCCAACCAGGCATTCTGGGAGATTATTTTTTTTTCTTATGTCCCCAGAATTCCGTTGTAGGAAGCAACTTCGCTAATTGGTGCTAATTGGAGATTTCCCACCCTGACTCTACTGAAACTGCTTTTTATTTTCTCTCTGAATTGGTAATTGGGTACAAGTAGTAGTGCCACAAGCAGTTTGTTTGACTGTGAGCGCTTGAATTACTCATTGCTTGTCTGCATCCAATCAGCAGGACAATCTCATTTTCTTGCTACCCACAACTCCTTGGTGTATGCATTGCTTTCACTTCTGGAAGGCGAGCTGTAAAACTCATTGTATCCATTCATTTGCTTTGACTATTCACAATATGCTGCTCATGCGACATGGTACCATGCTGCCAGAAAATATTAAAAGTTTATTACTTTTGTTTAAAGAATGCACCAGATATGTTCCCAGTAAAACATACGATTTTTGTAACAATACCTTTTCTACGTTTCTATTAAAGCACTCGGAACA
>VZZY01025966.1:84865-87365 GCA_013400335.1 Eurystomus gularis | reverse complement strand
TACAGATCCTCTGGAAAAAAAAAAGACTCCAAGAGTTATAACTACTGTAGTATAAACATAGGAACTAAGTTAACTTGTACATTTCTGTTGATCACTCCGTTACGTTGCCTCAAATAGTTTTAGAAGAAAAAAAAATCCTTGTTTTCCACACTATGTGTGTTGTTCCCAAAAGAATGACTGTTTTGGTTCAGCAGTGAAGTCACTATCCATGAAAGACCTGTTTTGGCCAGTGAGAAAAGAACTACCCTGGAGATGAAGATGAAAAGTCTTGCTGGGTCTCTCATCACTCAGAAGACTGTTCCAAGAAGGCCTTGCCATTCCCTCGTTTTGTTCCTTCATAAAATGTGTCCTTTAGTTTCAAACAGATCTTTTATAGTTTGTGCTTCATTAAGTCTCTCCCCATTCGTCCTCAATCTATTTTTTTTTTTTTTTGGACTCTTCTTCAAAGAGCTTGCAGGTGAAGATTTAAAAGACAGAACAGACAGAGCAGGAGCTTCTTCCAGTAGTTCTGAGCCTTGGCTTTGGACAAAACAAAACTAAAAGTTGGGCAGCTTTCCTCAATGAAAGAAGTTACTAACGGTCTTTGCACCAAACCTAGGACTTTATCATGAACTCAAAGCTTGGGAAAAAAAAAAGCAAGAGAATACTGTAACAAACTTCGTACAGAGTTCGGTCTATTAATTGTTTCATGTTAGATATTCTATGTGTTTACCTCAATTGAAAAAAAAAAGAATGTTTTTGCTAGTATCAGATCTGCTGTGGAATTGGTATTGTATGTCCATGAATTCTTCCTTTCTCAGCACGTGTTCCTCACTAGAAGAAAATGCTGTTACCTTTAAGCTTTGTCAAAATTTACATTAAAATACTTGTATGAGGACTGTGACGTTATGTTTTAAAAAGAAAAAAAAAGGTGTTAAGTCACAAAATGCGGTAATAAATATTTCATTTTTGATTTTTTGTTAGGCTTTTGTGTTTTTAATCATGCTTAGGAGAGACTGAAGTTGTTGGGAGAGATGTCTCAAATGTGTTTCTTATCAGCATTTGAAAGAAAGGTTGGAAAAATCAGAAACAAGCTTGTAATCAGCATTAATAGAATAATTGAATGAAAGAGCATCTCAGGTTATATATTTCTTCTAATTATCGGTATTGTATTTATGTCAGATTAAACAAAATTTGAAATATTCTCTCACCAGCTTGCATTTCAGAGAGCGGTGTCTAATATCTGTACTATCTGCTAATGACATAGAAGAAGAGTTTCAGTTGTGAAGGCCCAGATACGAGACCAGTAAGCCCACGTGTATTAAGTGTATGTGTATGTGCATCCATAACCACCACAGACCTTAACTTCCATTATTTAGCTCAGAGGTGAAGAATGGCTGTAATGCAGGCATGGGTTTGGAAGTTTTAGCAGGGGAAAAGCAGCTTTGAATTTAATGAGAGTTGTACCTGTGAAAGGATTGTGTAATCTAGCTTTTGAGGTGTTTTAACTGATTTTCTTGTCTTCAGTGTTTTTTGGAAGGAAAGGGGAAAAAAAAAAAAAAGACCATCAACTAATGGGAGAAAATGTTAATTTGACATTTTGTATATAAATAGCTGGTACAGAATTATGGGTGAGGGCTTGGTTTTACTTAAACAAAACCTTGTGGCATTTTGAAGCAACTAAGGGGGAGTTTGAACTATGAAGACATCAGCATTGTTAGAAACAGTCGCCTTTTGCTACCCTCTGTGGCACGGTGAAGTCAGTGGGAGCAGGATGGGGCCCAAAGAGCAGGGAAAAGCTCTGGCTTCATTTCTGGGAGGAGGGGAGTGAGAATTACCTTAACTTTCTAGGAAACTAAGGTTACCATCTTCAACATCTGCAAATTTGTAACCCTTCTCCTCCTTCCTCCTCCTCCTCATTCCAGCTGGCCGGGGTGTTATTAAAAACTTTGACTGACAACTTTTACCTTTGGAATGTGGAAAGAGGCTCAGCCTCATAGTTAATGTTTAATTTCTGAGCTGAGTAAATGGACACACGCTCCTGGTGACAGAAGGGAGGATGCCAGTAGAATGGGTGAAGGATTTATTTAGCAATCGGGTCCTGCTTTGTGGGCGTCTTTTTAAGGCATTCGTATGAAGTTTAAAGGATGATAATTCCCTGCTTGTTTGTGATTCTCTCTGTCCTGGTTACACTGATCCTTCAGTCGCATAAGAAGAGCACACCCTGAGTTCCCAGTTTCAAATTCTTTGATTATCATGGAATATGGAAAATACGAAGGCAAGATTGTTTGTGTTAGCACTTTAAAACCGAGGATTTATTTATTTATTTATTTAAAATCAGTACTTTGTTTCCTTGCAGATCTTTTATTTGCAATTTGAGGACTAATGTCAGAAAACGTCCTCACACTGGTAGAAGGACAGGGAAGAATTTATCAATAGTGGATTATTGTTTTCTATAACGGACTAAATATTTGCATTGCTGTGTTGTCTTTCATTTTCTTTCTTTCTTCCCTCCCCCCCC
>VZZY01025966.1:23884-74975 GCA_013400335.1 Eurystomus gularis | reverse complement strand
GGGGGGGTGGGGGGGGGCGGGTGCCGCAGCCCGGCTCGCCCCGGTCCCCTGGCAGCAGCCCCCCGGCAGGGATCCAGCCCTCCCCCGCCGGACAGCCGCCCTCCTCTTACCCCCGTCCCCGCCGAGCCCACCGGGAGGGGAGGGGAGGGGAGGGGAGGAGGGGAGGCGGCCCACCCGACGGCTGCTGCAGAGCACTGTTCCTCATTTCTCTGTATATCGGGGGGAGGGAGAGGAGGGTCGGGAGACATTGTTGTCAGTGGCGATTGTTAACCCAAATAATAATAATAAAGAAAAATCGTTACAGCTGGGTGCTGGCTGAATATGGCAATTACTATTATTGCCAATCACGATTAGAAATAATTATCCTGAAAGCACGGAGGGTTCAGCTGCCAAGGTGTTTTGAATAATCGCTTCAAAATGAACAGCAAAATATTAGGTTCACACGCAGGGACGACCGCGAACTTTCAGTTGTAGCAGTCTGTAAAGCAGATCTTACCACGGGTGAGCTCTAGGTTACTTGTGAGGCTTCAATTTGCCACCTACTACGGGTCCAGTGCTGTTTTGTGCCCACACCACCCTGCACGGTGATCCTCCCGCCCTGCCCGTCCTGCTCTCCTCCACCAGGTTCCCTGAACACACCGGGTGGCGGAGCACCTTCTCAAGGCACTGGTGTGTTGGGCTCGGGTCCCTCCATCTTAAATAAAACCGAAGCGAGCGGATCACGAGGGATGCGGTGGCTCCAGACTGAAACTCCTCTTGCCCTATTTATGTTGTGCAGCTCTACACAGGCCTTCTCATCTTAGCTATTTGAAATGATGGGTAACTAGATGGAGGTCACAGGTGACTGGCAAGTTCAACCTACTTAGCTCAATTATCCAAATTTCATTTCCAAATTGTGTTCAATTTGATCTTCCTGCCTCCCTCCAAATTATCTCAGAGAAAAAAAATCAAATGAAAGCAGACAATTTAAGCCAAGTCCTGTATACTATTATTTATATGTAAAATCATTTTTGTGATATATACTCCTCTTAATGGTTATGGGATGCCAGATCTTTCCAAGCGGATTTACAAACCTAACCATCAAATTATTTCAAATGCAGGCCTATTAGGGACAAAAATAATTACGAACTTTCAGAAGCTTTGTAAAAAAATAACTTTCTGTATGTTGTCTCTTTAAATTTTACTTAACGTTTGCTTTTAATTTAAGCCTGGAGGCACAGTAGAGAGATAACAAGGAGTTTGGAAAATAATGTGCTGTAATTCAGTGCTGAGCTATTTCTCCATAAAATATGGATAAGGAATCAATTCATAAGTGCAAATATCTACTAGGATTGAGTTTTAGCATAACTTTTCACATGAGCATTCTTATATGCATTATTAAGGAGATAACAAAAGTGCTTCGAATCAAGCTCTATATAGTCACATCTGGAAATGCTCTTTTCTGTCTAATTTTCATTTTTTCCCTTGAAAAAACTTTAGAAGAAAAACTAGTCTGTCCCCTTGTATATTAACTGTTACCATCAGCTTTTAATCAGCAACATGTATAGTTAGATTTACAGAATCCATTCCATGTTGCCCCTTTTAGAGAACAGTAAAATGAAGATAGTATCTTTATTCACTTATAGAATCTGATGTTAAACCCAAAACCGCACACAAATAGCATATACATTGCTTTATGTATATAGACAGGCATGTAGATACATAGACACAATACACTTATACGTGGAAACAAGTAATGACCACGTGTTGGAAAACATAATAAAAAGTATCTGTGCACTTCACCAGATCCTAAGTCAGACATCATCAGATAAGTGGTCTAGGGAAATGTAGTTGAAAATCAGACACATCTAATTTCTGAAGGTATTGGAAATACAGCAAGCTTTGCTATATGATGTTTAATCACTGCTGGTTTTAAAAGGAAGCTCTTTAGGCTTCTCAGTCAAATAAAGCATTACCACTAAGCAATGAAGGGTTAATAAACTCCCCAAAGGTTGCAAAGAGTTGATATCTTTGGGTTTTCTTTTGCTAATGTACAATTTAATGGAGTCATATTCTGAAGACAAAGATAAAAAGAAGTCTCTAAGATTTACTACTACTACTTTTTTTTTTTCTTTCAATAAATATTATGTTTTACCTTTGAATGGAAAGGCAAGCAAAGTATTTTCTAAACAGAAACAGCAAAGATTGTTTAGAAGAAAAACCTTAAGTGTTGGGTTTTTTAAATACTCTAGAGTTTTCTGAACAACTCTGATGTACTAAGATTCTTATCACAACTATTTTCTTTCTACTATTGTAAGTGGATATTCAAGATAAATTGATGCTTTATGTATATCCTGTCTCAATTTGTAATACACTATTCTCTGTAAGGAGATAATTTGAAAAAAAAATACAAAAAAGAAGAAGCGATACCACTGACAACAATTTACTTAAATTCACAAACCTTGAAATTGATGCATCTCCTATCAATCATAGTCAGAAGCCACAGTAAAACACATCCAACATTTGTATATCAAAACTGGGACTAAAAAAACACCCTGTTTTGTTCAATTTAAATGTCCTTCAACATGTTGTCATTTTATACACTGATATTACTGGGGGATTTTTACTATGGATTAGCTTTCTTCTGTCAAATACATGCAAGAAAGTAACCTTGCAAAATTAAAGTGCATGCCATTATACTGCACAGATGTTTGTTCTCACTCAGTTACTGACAATGAAATACTTATTAAATAATAATAAGGAGATATTGACTTCTCTATTTTCTGTCGATATGAAGATCTGTGGATCTGTGAGGTTAATATTGATGAGGCAGAGTGAGGTAAACATTTCATCAGGAGGGCAAATAAATCCCAATACTAGCATAAAAAAATAACACCCACCCCCCACCCCTCCCACACCCCCCACCCCCCTGACTTTGTACATGCACAGAAACTAATCCTTTTTGTATTTATTGGGTATATGAGCACCAGATCAACCTATTCGCATGCACAAGCTAAGGCTGAAGTAAATCCTTGGTGCTACTTTCGGGAAACACATTACAAAAATGTCTATCATAGGTATTTAAAACTAAGCTCAAATGTTGCCAAGCACTGAGGGTCTTTAGTCATGCTGCATGTTCTGTTGCAAATGGCACATTTCCTTTAAGTATTACTGGAAGGCTCTACATACAACCTCAATATTCTTCATGTTAAGGGGATTTCTGTTTGAGCTGGAAAAATGCTTTTTTTTTAATAAGATGAGCTCTCTGTCAAAATATTATTTTTATTTGTTATCTCATCAAAACATCACTGAAAGTTCCCTCTCTTTACCCTCTGCCACAGAACACAATGGTGTACACGCTTTGAACAATACAAAGAGCCATTTAGCTTGACGGGTCTGGCAGAAGAAGCTACTTTCTTTTTCATTATTATCTTTAGATTTTCCTTCATCCTGTTTAAAGGAAGCTCAGAGCTGCTCTTTTTAGAATATTCCATCAGCCAGGTAGGTCTTGTACTTTGACAGCATTATTTCAGCACGTTATTTTTATTGTATGGTACTTATGCATGTAAGCAATGTGTGTCACTTGCTTCTGGGCTTTTGAACAGAAATTAAAATGATGTGACCTAACTTGTAAGGCCATAAGAGGCTGTACATTTTTGGACACAAGTGCCAAAAGATGCACTTGTCAATTTTCTCCTTTTGATTATTAATTAAGGCCTCGATCCTGTGATTAGATTTGCAGGGTAAAACACATGTGCAAAGCAGCTCTCCCCATGGTATGACTGTTGACAAGGGAGGGGTTGGGTCACACACAGCTTACTGTAAGGCTGTGACCTAAAAATCAAAATATTGCTGCAGCCGCCCTTCCCAGAGATCACAGCCTGGTTTCTAGGGCAGAAGAACCCTTCTCGCAACCTCCTCGCTATCACCTGCCTGTAGCAGAACATTGTGCCTCAGCAGGGAATGTCGAGTGAGCACGCGTCCCTTTCTCTACACTACCATGGAATCATGTTGGTAGGACAGTGCAGGAAAAATCGTGCTACTGCGATTCGTGCTGCTTCTGTTCTGAAGGTGTGAGGCTGGCCAAGGTAACAAAAACATCTCTTTTTTTGACCTCATGCTTTCTTGTCCTTCTCATGTCCTTCTCCCCAGTGCATGTTCATCAGAACACTGTTGCTGTTTTTTCCACCTCAGGCCATGATGCCGTTTGAAGACTCCTGTCTCTGTAAATTCCTGTGTTCACCCAATTCTCTGTTAAAGGCAGTAGAGTTTTGTGTGGTTGTGTTCTGCTATGCTGACTGCTTTTAAGGTATTTTTATCCTTCTATATCTTGAGAAAAATTCTCTTACAATCATCTGAAGTGTTTCCAAATTCCTGCATAATGGTAGTAAGATGGCAGAATTTCTGGGAGCAATGGTTTGGTTCATGTGTACCTTGTTTGCTACCATTTGATTGGATCTTCTTTAAAAAAATTCCTTGTAACACACATGTCAGGTAATAGAATCACAAGAAAAAGACACTTTTCAAACTTTGTAACCTATTCTGAGATTTTCTTAAAGTTTTCTAACATTTTCGAAAAAACATTTAGGCAATTTAGAGGCATAGATTTTGGTAACCTCAAGACTCCAGGGCAGGGCTCCACATGTACAGATACAACAGCTAAACCGGGGTCTTGTGCTCCCCAATGCCTTGGTATGTATTTATCCGAAACAACACCTGTTTCTCAGATCTTGGGTATGCCAAAGGATCCAGCAGATAAGTTGGATACTTTTAGTTATAGTTATACTTGAGAAATACTATAGTATAACAGTACATCTGTGCATGCAAGCGTAAGGTGTAAAGTTCACCTTAATACACCGAGCTCATCCTTCACTGCAGTTTCAAGGCTGGGGATTCTGTACCTATATTTCTGATGTGGCAATAAAGATACTGATGGAACAACTGTTCTGCTAGTGAGGTAAGTGGAATAAGAAAAAAATCAGTAATGACTAGGGGGCTCCCATGTATAGTTGTATGCTTCACAAAATAGATTGCAAGAGAAGGAATAGGCAGCAAACTGTGTAAACTGAGCACAGATAATTCCCATGCTGTGAAAACCCTTCTGCCTTGAGAACACTAGTAATGAAAAGGTTACAAGAAAAGGGGTAATAAAAATATCAAAAGAAACCAAATAGAAACAGGTTTCTTTGCAAGTAGAGGAGCCACTTTCTAATATGGTGGCCTTATATACAAGTACATTTGTCTTCCAGACCCTCTGCTGTTGATTAGAATTCTGATGCCACTGGAGGGGTTACAATTTTGTTGAGTTTCTGGATCTCAATTGCGCTGTCAAGGGGTCATTCTTTCTGGTAATAAGGTAGCTAGTGGCCCCTGGGAGAGAAGGAAAACAATTGACTCTTGAAAGCAGAAACATATACTGAAGTCTAGAGTAGATTTCTGGCAGTGGACCAGGTCTTTTCTCATAGCATTTGTCATTGCAGCAATGAAAAAATTGTGGGTGTTCTACAAGCAGCCAAAAAAGGAAAACAGAGCACAACAACAACAACAAAAGAGCTAGAAGTAATTTATTTTGGAATTATATTTAAGAACAGGTTGCTTTTTGTTTGTCACACTGTTGGTTCACTTGTTAAAGATGTGGATCCCATTAGATAGAAATATGTTGCTTATTTTAAAGCAAATGATTATCAAATGACTACACTTCAAAACATTTTTTTGCTTTAATTTTAAGTGAAGTCATCTGAGTTTGAAACATATGCCTCTGCTAAATGCAGAATATTTTGTTGCCAAAACCAGACAACTTCATTCTGAGTCCACTGCTTGCAAGCATTGTTGATCCTGGATGTCACTGACAATATGAGTCTTGGCAATAAGTCTTTATGGAGGTCAGTAGTAAAGTTTCGCTTATTACCGCTAGGCTTTTTTATTATTATTATTATATTGGGTCAAAATGGTCTCACCGTATCATCATACTCAACCAGAACAAATGCAATATTGCATTTGACTGGCTTTGGACATATTATTCCACTTTGTAGAACTGGATAAAACTTGCTTCTTAGAAATAATTTAGCCTGAGATCTGCATGTAAAGGTTTTCCACATATTTCTGAAAACTGGCTTCATTATTTTGCAGGCTGTGTTACCAGGCTGTTTTTCTTTGTTGCAGTATAAGCATACATAAACCGTGCACGCATACATGTGTATGCATACCACCACACAAACATATCACTAGCACTATACGTGGTTTGACATATGATTTATATTATATTTGCAAGATTTTAAAGTGGATTTCAAATTTATTACAAGCCCCAGCATTGCATCTGATATATGTGGATTAATCTTACTGTTTAACTGAAGTACCCAAGATGGGACGGTAGCAGCTTGAGGCTTCCTCTGTTGTCAGTAGAGAAAGGCAGGCACAGAGACACACTTTTCCAAAGGTACTTGCCTTTCTTCACTGTCTATAAAGCAAGTCTAGAGCAAATCTACTCCTAATTTAGAATGAATGACTGAAGCACGCTGCAAGGAATCCTTGCTTAAACGTGCAAAGTGCCCTATCTTCTGCTGTCACCTATAGATTCTGGGCTGAATAATATCTTTCCCTTTGGATCTAAAATATCTCATATAGATAATAGTGAGTGAAGTCTTACACAGAAGAAAACTGAATGAAGCATTCATTCAACTGAATGGGCTTGATCTTTTTTGATTTTCATTGTCTAAAAATCAGACATCTAGTCTGTAGTGGTCATCTTCTTTTACTTCATAGTCCACTCATTTAACTCAGTTGTCTTGGATGAAATATGCCGAGGAGGAGGATCCTGAGACAAACGTATGGTAGAAGAGATTTGATAGGTGGGGTTGCATTCATTACAGAACAAATTTAGATGCCTAAGTTAGGAGAGGTGACCTTTGGATTAGGATTTTAGGTGCTTAGGATACATTTTAGACAGCTAAAGTAAAGTGAAATGAAATGAAATTTTTGCTAAGGGATTTGTGCGACAACATGCAGAGAAGGAGGCATTTGCAGATCTAGGGTAAAAAAGTAGTTCTACTGTTGCCTAGTAAAATCCTGACAACCCCCTGCCTTGTTGCATTAGGTAAAATAGGAAGAACAAAGGACATCCTGAAGAAGCCCTAATCTCACACCACATACAGTACCATGCAACAGACTGTGGAAGAGAGAAAGGTGTTACTCCTTAAGTAGTATTAGAGAGGCTGGCTATAAAAATGACTTTTCCTCATGCTCCTGTCTGGGCACAGGGAAATTAGCAATAGACATTTTCACTTTAACTTCTCTCTCTCTGTGTCCCCCACCCCCCTTTGGAAATAGCAGTACTTTTTTTTGTATACTTTTCAATACCCGAGAGTGTCAGGCTTATCTTTTCTACCTCTTTCTCAGCACAGCTCATGGAAACTCATTTTCACACAACTTTGTTGCCTCATGTTTTATTCCATCATAAAAGCAAATTTTAAAAATCTCTAGTGTGATTAAAATAACGGATCTTCATTCATTCTGATAGACCTTCCCTATGCTTTTTTTTAGTTAAGACTGATTATGATGTCTGATGTTATACTTCTTTTAAGGGTAAACTTCTGTCCCAACCAGATTCTTCTATCTGGACTTTGTACAGATTTATAATTACATCTATGATTTAGGATCCTAGAATGCACCATTTGCTTAAAGAATATCAATGTTACTTTCAGATCATGTAGTTTAGAGGATCTGTTGTTGAAGGAGATGAAAGTTTATTTACTGGTTAAGTAAAAATTCTCAACAAGTAATTTTAGAAACAGTATCTTGCTGTCCAGAGTAACACAGTAACAAAAACCAAAAAATCAAAAGCTAAGGGTAGCCATAAGATAAACTAACTGGTGACACGCTCTATTGTGAGCTGAAGCTCTGTCAGATTGTCAAGAGGAATTAGTTCTTAAGCAAGGTATTTATAGGAACATAAGACTGGAAGGCACCGCCAGGGTCACAGAATCATTGTAATAGAAGAGAATTTGTAAAATGACATTCCCCCATGATCCTATGAAAATCTTCCCCCTAGCTTCTCTGAAACTCCCTGCTGGTCCGTTTTTACTGTAAAGCTGGCATTCAGCTTTTTCTGACCATAGGATCAAGATTTACGGACCAGACACTGAAGCAATTTAATACCTTCAGGTGCATTGGTTCACCCTGATCTACATCCTAGTTCTGGTTTGTGATTGACTGAACAAAGAGGTGAGTACTCATTCCTCCTTTCTGAAAATCAAGAAATTTATCAGATAGAATAAAAATCCTTCCTGGATATTGCAGCTAACCAAGAAACGCCTTGCAGCTGGATAAATACAACACAAATACAGCACAGATACACATTTGATGGACACAGTTTAAGAACTGAAAGCAAGGGCTGCTCTGCTGTCCTTATCTCCAATAATGGGGCTTTCCAGACTTTCAAGCAGCTGGTGTCCAGATAATGTAGAGATTTGCAGGCAGAACTGCATACAGAAGTGAAGAGGAATCTATCGCAAAGGCTTGAGCACTGAAGTCTGTGGTGATTCATCCTATTCACAAGGCAAGCAGCTGTTTTTAGCAGAATCTGTGGCTTTTGGGTGGACTTACTGGGCCGGTATCCTTCCTCCTGCAAAGCTATTAAAGTGAGTAGAATTACATATGGGATGAACTTGGCTCTTTAGGTGTGGGAGAAACCATTTCCAGTACTGACATATGGATATTAGCACTTCTTTATGCAGGGCTTACAGACAGGCTTTAGGAATGTTTACAAGGTGGGAAGGACAATGAAGGAACATGTAAAATAATTTCACCCTGATTCATCTCTGGAAGGAACTCTGCATGTGGATCGCTCTCTTTCCATTTGGCTGTGTCTGCCAGAACTCTTTCTTCCAGTTCTGAACCTCATAGCCCTCCTACACCAAGGAATTCAGGCTCTGTCCAACAGAGGGCTGGGAAGAACATATACATTTCCTCCACACTCCACATACTTCTCATCTTGGGGACTGGGGATAACGCTGCTGAAAAGTGCATGTGAACCAAGTGAAAAGTTCTGAAGAGCTGGTACAAAACAGGACTCCGGCAAATCCTCCTGTTATCCATACACACTGCAGGCATTGCCCTGCGTCTGGGAACCAAATCCCTCATTTTTTTCCTGGCAATCGATGGATGGCAACTGTACCCCACCTGCAGAAGAACTTTAAGGAAACCAAGCCATTCACTGTCATCACCCACTGTGCCTCTATCCGTGGAGATAATACATCTCCCAAGTCCATTTAAATTAAAATAATAAACTGAGCCAAGCACTGCATTTTTATACCCAGTGGGCCAATTGCCTTTCAAGGCTGCAGAATTTGAAGAGCCAGAGCGGAATTACACAGCTAGTTGAACCAACACCTTTCTTTCACGGACACAACAGCGCAGGTGATCCATTTGTTGGACAATGGCTGCTAGAGGAGCTGACCATAATGTAACCCTGCTCCCTAGGTACATCTCGTTTAACACGTGCTTCTTTCATCACAGCTTCTCTGCCTTGCAGAAAGTTGCTGCAGTGATGAGGCGGTGTTAATCTAAACTTGTCCCTCTTTATAAATGTGGGGCTTTAGCCATTTCTCTAATGTGGTATCATATATACAAGAATAGGATGTGGGAAGCTCCCAGCTGTTAATGAAACAAAGGGACAGTGTCAGTCCTTAATCAAAAGTTGAGTTTAGCTTTGACATAAAAATGCAAACCATTTCACCTCACATCACAGCAGAAGTTGGCCAGACATTTTGTGACAGTCTCAGTGCTTGAGGCATAGAAAATATCTGGATATATAGGATCAATGACAAACTGGTATTCTTTTCTAGCATTCATATCTTGCTGCTGCTGCTACTTCTGTTAACGATTTTCTGTTAATGCATCTTTGGATACTGATGCCAATACACATGTTCAGAAGAGATGGGTAACTGCTTGGTTTGAATCTTGAAAATGAAATATCAAGATCAAAACCAGCATGAAAGTACTTAATTTAGTTGTACATATGCCCAAACATATAACAGAAAACAGGTAACAAGAGGCGATATTTCTGAAACAGCACCAAGGAGCTTGTGATCTGAGTGATCACCTGTGAGTTGGGGCTCAGAGGTTTTATGTCTTGTTTTGCCACTGACACCTGAATAAACTTGTCCACATCATTAGCCTCTTTTTTACACAAATGGTCCCTTAAATGACACTAATCGTTACAGTCTTTACACGGTTCCTTCCTGAAACTTAGTTCGTTAATGTTCGTGCAATATGAGACAGTCAGATAAAATGTATTAGGTATGTGAAAACTCTACACTGGTTGCTGTACCCTGGCAGTTCTGCAGGAAATTTTAAGAAAAAAACAAACTTCTGCATATTACACACTATTTTGATTCTGAAAACTTTCCCAAGGCCAACTAAACTAAGAGTAGACCTCATGTTTATATACATTTATATACAGGCACCTATGTATAGATAAGTGCACAGGAAGTAACAGCTGTAAGTATGCTTATGCTAACCACCCCCATTAAGAGAGGAAGATGGGAAGGGACAGAATGGTGTTTGACATGTGCAAAACTGTTCGTGCATGACTTTTATTTCCTTCCAGAACAGTTCATCAGTGTTAAAACTTCATCCTTGCAATTCAACCAAGGTTGCTGAGAGCCTCTGTGAAGTGCTGAGCAAGACCAACTCGCAGAGGCCAACAGTGCTTGAGGCAGCTTTATTTTATGTGTAAAATATGTAAAAAATGAATGTAAGTTATAACTTTGGGAAGTGATTGTGGACCACAGGAATAACTGACAAATGCTTCATCACCTTTAAGTTGGTAGAACATGTAGCCTGTTCAGATAACTCCTTTTTTATTTTCTTTCTCCCTGCTTCCCTACGTTACCTACACTCTTTCCCACTTCTGTCCTGGTGTAGGCCTCTTCCTAAAAACAGAAAGTTTTTGAAGACACAAAAATTTTTAAAGAGGAATTTCATTAACTTTAATTAAGAATACGCAAATCTTTGAGATGCATACAGCATAAGTAGCAGCAAAAATGTAATATTCACTCTACACTAAAAGCAACAGAATTTGGAACCCTGAAGAGAAACATATCTTGCAGATGACAGCAATAGCACCCTAGAATTCCCCTTGAATATATTGATACATTTTCATAACCCCTTGTTCCGCCTTGGTAGTCTCAAGTTCTATGGCTCCTTTCTCAGAGATATTTTACATCCACTTTCAAGCAGCATGTAGGGACTATGGAAGTTTGTTCAGCTTGATACGAAGAACCTATATGGCATCTCTTCTTTTCTATTGTTGCTTTTTTTACCTCCAGATGTTCAACTGCCTTTGAGAGTACTCAAGGAAACATAGTTATGCTGTATTTCATCACTGAATCAGTTTAATTGAAAAAATAACATGTGATGTGTACAGTAAGGGAATTTTAAATTAACTCCCTAGCATATTCATGGTTTAATACAATGGTTTTGCTTCCTAATAGGATATAACACAGTACTCCTAAATGATTCTTACTAAAAAAATAGTGAGTTTAATACTCATATCAGCATATTGCAGGGATCCAAGCGCACATCACAGACTATACCATGTACCAGGGAGGACAGCAGGCTGCACTCTCACCCACTGCATCCTGATCCAAATACTTTTGTTTTTTCAGCAGTGGTGAAGTCCTTATGCTCACGGAAATGTGCACTAGCAAGAACAACCTGATCTTATGCAGTAACTTGTCATGCCTGATTGATGCTTAGGACTAGCTGGAGTCACATGGCAGTAAAATCTCTTCTGTGCTAAGCATGCCTATGCACATACAGACACAGTGAAAGCTTATCACAAAGCTCCTGGTGCTACTGCCACTGCCTTTGTTCTGCTTACATATCACAGAACGCTGCTGATAAATACCCAGATAGGACAGATGTAAATTTGATGGATGAAGTACTGTTTTCTCTAATATTCTAGATCGAAATGTTAAGTTTTCCTCTGCATTTATCACACGCTTTTCTGGAGAGTATTGGCAATAGGCTCACTCATCCTTCTAAATGGCTTTAAATAGCTGCCAGGTCCATAGCATCCAGTGCAAGCCTTTGTGCACTGGTATTATTGAAAGCAGGTCTGGTATCTGCTGCTTTTTAACCTTAAAGATGTGAACACAGAGAAGAGTCTATTCCTTTTACTTCAGGAAGTTCCTAAGATGTAGAAAGCTTGAGAAGC
Source organism: Eurystomus gularis (assembly GCA_013400335.1). Lineage (NCBI taxonomy): Eukaryota > Metazoa > Chordata > Aves > Coraciiformes > Coraciidae > Eurystomus > Eurystomus gularis. The sequence continues at coordinate 62,779 of VZZY01025966.1, read as the reverse complement.
TCTACTGGACGACATTTTAGCAAGTGCTTCTCGTGTTCCCTGTGCTTTTCCCCCAACTGTACTCTGTTAGCCACTCAGAGGGAGGTTGGGCTAGACTTCTTTGCTCTGGCTGAAGAAGACTGTTCTTAATGGACTCCCTTTATTCTTAGCTATTGCAGCAGCCTTTGGGCCTGATTCTATTAAACACTAACCAAGGGCAACCTCCCCCCAGTACTATCAGGGCAGACAATTAAGCAATTAACACATGACTGTTTGCAGCTCTCAGCAGATGGTTGATACCCATGCAAGCCTTAGTTCTTATAGAGAAGGGCTTTTACAAGGAAATCTCAATTCTCCCTGCAGCAGCAATAAGTAGCCTGAAAGTGCAGCAGGTAATTGGCTTTAAAGGTCAAGAGGAAATCTCACCCAGGCTTCCTGCTGCCAGACAGCTTTCAGCTGACCTTCACTCTAAGGTGAGCATAACCTACAGGGTGTGAGGTGGCAAACACCCACCAGCTGTGTTCTGGGATTTGGCAGAAGAATGTTTGTGCTTTGATGTGAGGCCCCTGATTCGCTCCTGCTTCTATAAAGACAGCTCAAGTGGTATCCCTGGTTGGGACTTGGGTGAGCCATTTGGATAAGCTGCTCCAGAGGTAAGCTAGACCAGTTACCTGGGTCAGTCTGAAGGAAGTCTCTTAACTACTGCAGTACTCATGGAAATAGAAACTCATGGACTGCAAGACACTGTGCTTAGAGTATTCACCAGATGAGGAAAGGTGAGGAAATATCTGTCTGGGAGAAACGAAATGGGCTTTCTTAGTTGGCTTAAAGTGTGCATTTATGTGCTGATAACGAGATTGTTTTGCTGTTGTTAGTGTGATCCTTGTATCTTTGAACTGAGATACCCTATCGAAAGGATTTGACTCAGAGCATACAGCTGTATTTCATTGATGTCTTCAGCTCTTTGTGCTTACTAGAGTTTGTAGAAATAATAAATTGGGAATCAGACTGTGGCTTGTGATTTGCAGCTCTGATAAAATCTGGTGGGCACTGTACAAAACTTTCTTCTGTGACCATGCTTATTTGGTGACTGCTTCCAGCTTATGACGGTTAAGTGGACATTTTCAAGTACACCAATGGCTCTTTGCATTCTAGAGAACCATTTGCATTCCCAGAATGATCAACAAATCTTCTTGTGTAAATAAGAATCTAGCACAAGTTTATTACAAGATATAAAATCTTATGCCATATTTGTATTATTAAGGTACTGCATCTAACAGTGTTTCTGGTTTAGCTAGTAGAAGAGCAGGTTAATACCTACCGTGCTTTTCTTGCAGCATAGTAATATTCTCAAAATAATTATTATAATATTTGATTACTAGAATATGGGTATAGCATATAGAGAAATTGTAAAAGCTTTTTTCCTTTTGTTTTCTTTCCCTGAAAAGTATTGGAATATTGGAGAGGTGGAATTAAAATGTAAGTGTTAATTGAAACTATGCTTAATTTACTTCAGCAGTGTGGTGTGCATTAAAAATAGTTCTTTAGAGAACATTGAATTCTGTATTTATGAAAGTAACAAATGTATATATTGTGTATTTCTAGTGTTTGGAGTTACATGGAAGATACCTGCTCACCCATTTTGAAAACAGGAGGGAAATAAAGTAGAAAAAAATTGATTGGAGATGATGGAAGACTTACAGTAACTCAGCTTTGGAACGGACTTAGTATTCTGGCTGGAGATGAAATATGTTCTTACTTCCAGCACCGGGAGTCTCATTTTTTGTGGCTTTCTGTAGTGCCAATACTTAAATTAAAAATTATTCTTTGAGATCTAGTGAAAGCAAGCTTGTTGGTTTTGGCTACAGGCAGCTGTACTACAGTCTTTTTTCCCATTAATGTCGACTTGTCCTTCTTCATGTTAAATCCTACACAGTGTTCTTACTTTGATGCTGCAGTTCAATTTGTGGAATGCCTTTTGAACAGTAGATAAATGTACAGTCCCAAAGAGTATTCAGATGCTCTGTTGTATTATTGCATGCGTTTCGTTTTCAGTTTCTAGCTGCATCCAAGTAAAACATGTATACATTTCTCTGGCAAATACATGTTGCAATTCTTGAGTAGTGTTTGGATGTGTCTGTTGCCCTAGTTTATTTGGGTCTTTCATAAAGATAGCAAAACTTTGTTTTCTTCTGAAGTCCCACTGTTTGCCTGACTCTTTTTTTCCCTTTTCATTTTCTTCATTGTATGCAAAATAACCTTTGTGGGATGATTTTCTTCTAAAGATGATTCATCATCTACTCAGGCAGCTGTGGAGATTGACTGAGTATGGAAGTTTATTAGTTCCCACAGGTGGAAAATTTGTTTTGGATTCTGTGGTGTGAAAGAATTAGGTCCTACCTGGTTGTTACACGGTTTAATTTGGTTTGGGTAGCTTATGTTTTGGACTGCTATTGCCTTTATTAGCATGTCTGTAACCATGAAGTTTCAGCAGCAGGTGACTGTGGTCTGTCTGCCACATTAATGTACTTGTCACAAAGCAACTGAACAAACTTGCCATCCCCAGGTGAACCCATCAAAGGTAGTTATAGTAATCAGGAACTTATTGTGCTTCAATGTGTCTTTTTTTTGTTGTTGCTAAAGCACTCAGATAATGCTGAATATTTTTTAAAGTACATGCTGAGCACTTATGCAAATGTAACCCTTTTACTCTCTCAAGTTAGGCAACCAAAACCTAAAGTACATCCTTCTGTGTTACTATAGAAAATCCAGCCACTGGTTTTAAACTGCCCCTGTGCTTCCTTTTTAGGGCTAGATACAGATGCGCTAAATATAGGCCAGTGCAAAAGATTCTGGGAAGTCTCTGACAGTGACTTAATGGGAGGTTTAAATGCTTGCATCTAAAAATTAGGCTGCTCAGTTAAGATTCTCAGGTAGGTAGGTAGATTGCTTCAGGCAGCCAAGTTTGAAAAGCTTGCCCTACTTCTCTGCTTTTGGAAACACTAGCATAAAAATGGCCTGAACATGTCACTGCTTCAGAGTTGTGTTCTGCTTAACATGCAAACTGGTGTTATGTTTGTTACAAGGATTTAATTTAAATATCTGGTGCAATTGATCTGGTGGTATGAATGGGATAGAGATTTCCTTATACAGTGGTCAGGTGCTTTCCTTGATTATTGCTGCTGGTGGAACTAATTGAAAGGAGCAAATGAAGGAAGGTGGTCCTGCTGGCCACATCAACTGGTTGCATATGGGGAAGCACCTGCAACAGCCCTTCCTCCTCCTCTTGCTTGTATGTAACCTGGAGATCACTGAGGGTTTTTGGCTTGTAAATCAACTGCTGAGGTGACTGTTATTGCTACCTGACTCAGTGGCATAAAAGTAATTACTCGGCCACTTGCGTTACCATATCAGAAACTCCTATACAGGGGTGGGTACAGATAGAGTAGGCACAGACACCTACTTCAGTGCACTGTAGCAGCCTTGAGTAACAAAACACCAAAGCAGTATGTTTATATGGGAGATGGCGTTACATGGAAAGCCCTGAATAATTGTGAGCTCTTCTGCAAGAAAGCAAGTGGGATTAATGACCCGACAACAGAGAGCTCTGTGATTGTCATAACTATAATTTTATGATCATAAATAAACTTATTGAAATTACAGTAAAATATACTAAGCTCACTTTGCTTTATTCATTTTTTTCTCCCCTTCCCTCCTCCAAGTTGCAACAGTGACTTGCTATCTGCTCTGAGATATATGTCTCTCGAACTTTTGTTTCAAGATGCATTTAAGAGACTTGGGCATAAAAATGTCATCTGTGGATCTAATTGTATGAAAGAAAAAAAATGACACAAAATGAGGATGTTGCTGCATCTTCATGTTTTTTTTGTTACTCAGTTTTTCTGGTGGGCTTGTTTTTATAATTTGTCTGAAAATCTGAGTTTTTTCTGAAATTATATTTTGGGGAGTGTCAGAACTGATTAAAGGTTATCAGGTTTCTGTGGTAGCCTAATCTAAGTCAATTGCTTATTATAAATTTTGATTAAAAATTACTGAGAATGAAACCTTAGATTGAGAAGGACAACTTGGGAAAGGCCTAATCCCAATCCAATACTGAGGAAGGTTGCTCTACACCAAAGAAGGATTACAAAAAATTGCCCAGAACTTTCAGCAAAGCAACTTCCGTGGAGACCAAGAGTAACATCCTGCAGAGCAGCTGGATGCCATTTTACCTGGCAGAAAACTGAACAGATGCGATTTGTTTGATTCACACTTTGGACACCTCTTCTGCCTGGTTTTTTTTTTAAAGATCTTAGAGGCACAGGAAAGGAATAGAGAATGAATACTCCTATTTTCTTTCTGCTGGCTTGCTTGCCTTGCTTACCCCACAGCACAGAAAATAATTTGTTGGAAAGTTGGTGATCTCGTCATGCAGGAAGACCATTAGGAGAAGGGGAATTAAGACGGCTACTGTTCACCATTGCTAACATGGAGGATGCTCATGCACCATGCAACCAGATATTTTTTACATCTGTTGAGATGAGGAAGAGTTATACTGCTGAACTACCGAACTCCTTAGGGGACAACTTGTCTGCAGAGATAAATTACTGTTCTAAACAGTAGTAAGAATTAAAATTAGTACACTTCATTTTCATTGGTATGATCAGAACTCAGAGGGGCTTTCTCTATTTTTTTTTTGGCCACAAAGGGGCAAAAAGAAATAATTTTTAAAATCCCACAAAATATGGCACTTCACAAACACGGAAAATGAGCATACATTCATACTTTACCCCATCCTCCCCCCGGGGCATACCCCCAGTAACATGTGTCACGGCACTTCCAAAGCTAGGCTTTAGAGTCTTTCTGAACTGTATTGTACACTAGTCTCTGCACCCATAAATTGACTCTAGGGTCACCCAGGGGATAATTTAGCTTTAAATACAGGGTTGTACTAATATGTCTGTTGGCCCTCACTCATGCATTTGAACTGGCAGAAGTCCAGCTGGAAGAGAGGAGATGAGCTGTTTAAGGGACCCGTTCTTCATGATACATTATCATACCTCTTGTCTCGTATTTCCCGAAGAAAAGGCTAGAGTGCGATCGGTGTAGCAGAGCAGACCTCGGCCAGTGGTGGGGAACTAGATACTAGCTTTGTTAGGATGTAGCGTGTAGGGCAGAATACAGTCCAGGCTATGGCCCAAGGAGAATACAGATGCAAAGAAAATAGTAGTTTTCATGAAGGCTGCTCAGTCACACATAACACTTATAGTCAAACTGTTCTGCCAGTTTATTTTTATGAGTCATTTAAAGGAAACACTGACTCATCTCCAGTTTAAAGATATGTAGGAGAAAGTAATTTGCTAACAACTGTTTCAGGGGTTACTTGCAGGGACAAGATAAGAAATAAAGAGCAATTGTATTTTGACCCATAAATAACTGCAACTTTCAGATGTGTCTTGTACTTTCTGAATCTGTAAAGGAATTTCATTATAGGCAGAAGAATGATTATTTTTTGTACTGTCTGTAAGATGAATAGGACACCTAGTTTTATCAGTTTTCAGAGGGTAAAAAAATTTTCAGAATGCTTGCCAGCTAAGTTATCTCACGTGGCAGGCCTAGTGGTCTTCTGGAAAGACTCCACTTCATGTTTAAAAACCCCCAAACATTGACATAGACAAAAATGGTATATTTGCTCATTCTTTTATTTAATCAAAGGGAAAAATTGTCTTCATAAAGGCTCAGGGCTTGACTTTTTAAAATTCTAGATTCCAGTGGTTCAGGCATCTGTATAACAGGCTTGTCTGCACTATACTGCAGAGAAACCTTCCTCTTTGACCTACTGGGTGTTTCTGTTCTGAGGGAGGAAAGAAATTCTTTCCATGTTAAGAGAGTTCAGTCTCCTCCTGTCACTGATTGCCTCTGTTGCTTAGTTGAGCCCAATTATATGCAATTGCTTTTCAAGTGTTCAGCTGTGAAGAAGGCATGTGTGCAAATGATATCAATAAAATCCCAGGATTTGCATACACAGGAGCAGCACACATGGTTCTGCTTTGAAGATATACTGTGTAAGGTACACTTAGTGTTTGGTAGGACATCTGTTGACGCTGCCACTTTTATACTCCTCCTGCTCAGTCTTCCTGGCTGCCATAGGCATAGGCAAAAGAAAATAGCAGTGCTAGCTGTTCATGCAGGAGTAATAATAGCCCTTACCAGAAGAAGAGTAATTACCTTTGTCTGCTTTCTCCCTGCTCTAAAATCTAATGAAATAGAGACCAGTGGCTATGTAGCTGATGCGTACAGAAGTCCTGTTGCTCTCACTAAATCTGAGGCTAGCTATGTAAAACATCATTTGCTCACAAGCTGAACTTGCATCTTAATTTTGAAAAAAATCCATTACTGATGGGTAGACTTCCTGAGCATATCTGACAGCTTTCAAGCTAGTGGTATTTGGCAAGGCTTTTAAAAGTTACAGGAGATTTATAGCTAAAAAGATTACACAGCAGTGGGTTCAGATCTGATCCCTTTCCCCCAGCTCCTGCACTGGGTAACAATGACAGGAGCTGTCTGTATACCAGAAGGAACAGTTTAAGAGGGGTGGCTGCATTTTGCAATAGAAGCCCCTGTTAGCAGCCGGAAGCACTGGTGCTGAAAAGCAATAGCTGGTGTCAAGAACTTTCCTAGCTAAGCACTGCAGCTGGTGGCAATAAATAGCATTCTAATAAAGGAGGATGTTCAACCCGTGACATAAGCGAATACTGTTTCAACCACAAAAAGTAATTTATGGTGCTGCATATGTCTGAAATGGATTTTTTCCGATACATTTAAAAATAAAAATGCTAAGATTTCAATGGAGGGAAAGATCTGCATTTTAAATCAAAATGAAATTGAAAGATCAATGAAAAGTGTACTGCTTTTTTAAGTACGCAATGATACATAACATCTTAAGGATGTGCACTGTCACAAAGCACAATTACCTCCATTCCTAAAAATGAAAGATGCTGTTTTCTCACTATGAATGTTCTCTGTATTGCATCAAAACTAATAACTTCTCATGTCAGTGACAATCCCCCCCCCCAACATTTAGACAGAACCATCATCATGTTCTCTCATAAGAATGCCAAAATGATCATGCAGAAAGTAGCAAATAACAATACGCTCAGATTGCATAAACATAATGATTCATGAAAAAAATCGGCTCCAGCCTCAACAAAGAGGAAAAAAAGTGGAGTGGATAATAAAGTCATTAGACTCATTGGACCTGTTAACTTACTGAGTCCACTACAGTAAACAAGTTATTAGTTTGGACATAACCAGTGGTTTATTTGGACATAGAATCATAGAATGAATACATATACTGCTTCTTTGTTATACATTCTGTTTATGCCATGTGATTTCTCTTACGTAATTATTGTTAAACAGCAGTGTTAGATACTGTATTACCTCCCACTGGGATGAGCAGTGTGGATGTGGTACTAGGAGAAACTTTGAGTTTATTTCTGCTGTCTGGTTTGGGGTATTTTTGGGGTGTGTGGAAAAGAGGGTTGGTTTGTTTTTAGCTGAGCATAGGCTGTCAAGTTAACAGAATGGATGGGTTATTCTGAAAGGTATGTTGTACAGGAGTTTGTCTTGAATCAGGAGGGCTGTAGATGTATGCATGTAAAATGAGTAACTGGTTGAGTGTTCCTTAAGATCAAAATCCTTTGTACCGGAATGTGAAGCATAATGTACACACTTGAAATTCCTTAAGGAAATGTATCTTTTGTATTATTCTTTTATGTGTGTTTATTAATTCTCTAGTTCTGCTCTTGGAAAAAACAGGTCTGCCTGTTCAAGAGATGGCTGATACCCATTTATCAGTGGTACAGCTCTGTGCTTAAGCAGATTCCCACTCCTGCCCCTTCTCCCTCCCCCTGTAGATGGTTTCTGCTGTCATCTAGGAGTTAAAGAGCCAGATTCTCAGCTGGTGCACATCAGCACTGCTATCCCAAAATAAATAGGCATAATTTCAGTGGAGTCATTGAAACTTAAGCTCAGACTCGTGGGTTTTGCCATCCTTGAGCACAGTGCTTTAAGGTTTACGATACACACTTCTGTGATACTTTGTTATAGTATAAACAAATATCATGCTTCTGATTCAAATTATAATCTCATTCACCCAGAAACCAATAGAGCTCTGCTTATTTATCCCAGCTGAAAGGATAGCCCAAAGGCTTTTCATGTTGTATGATAAAGTCATGGGCTAGGATTCCCACTGCCCCAGCACCCCCCTCCCACCCCACCCTCCCAGTATAAACAAGGAGAAGACCCCACTACTGCTGGTGCAATTACTTAGATGTGAAACAGTTGTTCAGGGAGTTTTGGATTCAAATCAGTGTCATGATGTTTATTGTGGAGTGATGTGTCTGTTAAGGCTGTAGTGGTTCAGAAAGAAAGCAAGAGTTTGAATTTAGGTATTGGCATGAAGAGTTGGGCAGAAATTTGGGAGTAATTAAAGGATGGAACACCTACTAAAATTGAATGTTTCCTGTAAACTGTGTGTGCAGCCACAACACTCTTTGATTCTGAGCCACATTTAAACTCAGGATGGAATCCAGCTGCAAAGCCTGGATCTAGATCTGAATTTCCACAAGTTCAAGGTTGTTGTGATCAGTGGAGTTTATTTGGTTCCATATCTAATTTAAATGCAGAACTTTTAAGGTAACTTCAATCAGATGTTCTTGGGATGCACTAGAATAATAGTGCAATAAAAGCTGAAATTAAACATATCTGGTATTGTGTAGGGATTTTATTGGTATTCCAGTTTAAGGTTAAAATAATGCTCTCATGCAGTCAGCCTATGTTAATAAATTAAAGCAGGGAAGTTTGCAAATGATTTAAAATTATGGATTATGCATTTTTCCAAAGCAAAAGAAGAGAAGCCCTGAAAGTTCATCTGAATTCTTAAGGCAGTGCATGTGGTGAACATTAGTTTTCCCTTTCTTCTTCTTTTTTTTTTTTTTTTTGTTAAGGTTGGCTAATGCTTTATACTGTACTGGTAACTGAAGATATCTTCCACACATGTGCAACATCAGGGAGAGCAACACCAATGATTTAAGGGCCTTATTTAGGTGTAGTCCATAGTAGCAAGGAAACACAACGGTGTGTGTATTCAGGTCTCCACAGTGGTATATTCTTCCAAAACTGCAAATCACTTCAAATGAAGGAACATGGCCTGGCAAGAATTTGGAACTGGAGGAAGAAAAGAATGAAGTATTTACTTAAAACCAAAACAGAACCCCAAACAAAGAACTCAGTTCTTGCTTCTAAGTTTAATCTGCAATATTTCATTCAATACGTTCTCTTGATCAAAACTAGCTATAGGAATTTGATAGCTATCAGTTGTCAAAATTTTTATGAACAAGAAAATCAATGATCTCCTTATTCTCCATTGTTACCTGTTTTCTTCAGCCAGGTTAATGGTTATCTAGAGGATGTCAGCAACAATAATTCTGAAAGAAACTGTCTCTTGTTTTTGGCTTGTGAGAAGGCATTTGATAAGAAACTGCCAGGTAAAGGAGAGAAAGCTGAAAGATAAATGAATGTCCAAAGGCTGCCTAGATGACTGAGGTTTGTGAGTGCTGTGTTCTTCTTGGCACAGCTGGAACACCCTGCCTGGCTCTATGGGCTAACCTCACGTTGCTGGGCTGTACAGCTTGCAGGTTATTGATAGGAGGCTATCTCCTGCCTGGAGATCTTCAGTGCCCTAGGAAAGCACCTTTACTCGGGGCAGAGAAGTGGGGAAACGACAATTTCTAGAGCAATGAGAGCCTAACTGTGAAAGTACTCCATGACCCTCTTAATACTTTCCCAGTGAGGATGTCTACAGCTTCTCTGTGCTCTGTTTTTTAGTCACCTCATCAGCTGGGGTGGGTGGCTGCTGAAGGAGGCTTGCAAAGTTCAGCTGTCTATACCGGCTAATTGCAGTTTACTTGGTGTAATGTTCTTAGTAATCTGGCTGTCCTGTCTGGCTTTTATTAAAGGAAATTCCTTCATTTGGTTATTCTCAGAAGTTTGAAATACAGAAGTCAGACTAGATGTGATCTCTGACCAAGCAAGGGTGTCTCCAGGCAGTTTAAGAACATACTTCTGAGAAGCTGACTTACTCTGAGCTTGTATTTGTGCCATTAGAGCTGAAGCACCTGGTACATAGGACTGCACAATTCCAAGCCACTACTCACCTGTGAGCTATTGCCTCTTTGATCACCAGCTGTTAAGACTGGAAGACCACTGCTTTTTCCTCTTCACTACCTTCTTCTGACTTAAAAATTTGCAGGAGATGACATACTGCTTTGCAACATAAAAGCCTGCCACTTGCAGCACTCGGCTCTTCTGATTTCTTGCATGCTGGTGATTTGCTGCTGTAGTTGCACTGGTTTCTGCAGCGTTAGACCTGCTTATAGTTGTACAACAGAAAAAATGGGATCCACAGACTTTTATAGCCTTTAAATGATCACATAATACCCACAGATGCAGCAATGACTGGAGTGGTCTCCTCTCCACTTCCCTCAGTCAAGTTAAAAATGCCAGCATTAAGATCCCAAAAATAAAAAAGAAAAAAAGGCCACACGAAGCACTCTGGTACTCTTGTTTTGGTTTTGTGCTCTTCCTTCAAGTTATCTCAAAGGAAAGGCATTGAGGTCTCTTAAATATCAGGTGCTGGCAGCACTGAATCTTTATGTATCCTGCTTAAGAGAAGAATGACAACTGATAGATAAATCTTTCTAAAGAGGTCTGAAGTAGCCATAATTACTGATTCGATCTTTTGAAGACTTAGATAGTGAGGCTACATTTTGCTTACCACTTTTGTATGAAATTAAACTATTAATCACTTCTGTTATGTCTTTTTGTCTCTCTCCCAGTAATTTTCTATTTCTTGTTTGTATGGAATAGGGATTTCAAGCTTTTATGATAGAGGCTGTACCTTTAAGAACCCAAACTTCAAAGGACTTGCCAAATCTTGCATCAACGATGAAGCTCACAGAAACAGCATTAACAAATATTTTAACTAAGCGATTCATTTCTTACCATCTGGAAAACCACAAACAGTGACAAAAGCAACTAAAAAAATCATACGCCATCAATAGGCTGCCTGCTTCAGTATAGAATATTATGCTGCTTGTAGCAACAGATTAATGTCTAACCAGTCATGACTGGCCTTTCAAACATATCAGAATAGACAAACCTGTACATAATGGGGAATCTCTATATTATGACTGATGTCCAAGACTTATGATGTTATAAACTATTGGTTATGTTGTTTTGACAACAGAAGAATTAACAAATGAGACAGGTTTGCCTGCAGTGATGAACTATATAATAAAGAAACATTAGTAAAGATAAAACATTTGGAAATTCTTTATGAAAAACAACATTTTTGCTCTTTTCACAAGGAACAAAAGAAGCCAGAAACATGACAGATTTCATCAAGAGAGCTGTTCACAGATTAAAAGTAGGTCTGACTTTTGTTTTGCTGTGCTAGACTTCACTGCTCAAACCACAGAAGAGCAAGGCGAATTTTCAAGCTTATAGTTTGTGGGATTTTTTTTGCTTACGTGGTGAATGTTGTTTTCCTGCTAATCCTGTTATATTATACAAGAATTGTTTGCGTCTGGGTGAGTTCTTCTGTTCAACCTTCTGGTATACTCAGAAAATGCCACATAGGATCCACTGTGATCTTAATGTCTGTCTGTTAAACCTGCAAGTGTAATGAGCTATGGTGATAAATCAGGGAATTGGGGGCGTTCAGCACCACAGAGAATTTGCAGCTCACTGCATCTCAGTGTATGGCGGCTAGAAGGAAAAAAATGCATAGAACAGTAAGAGCTGGGACTCAAGATTCTTTGAATACTGAAGGAAATGGGCTGCCCTATAAAAGAGTACTTCTGTCCCCAGTGGCTGTTATGGAGAGCTACTCAATGCAAAACTTGGAACTCCAAATTTCTGAGTACCTAAATGCCTTCATCAGCTTAATTTTCGGAGTGCTTGGCACTTTCTGTTTGAACTTTTTGGGGAACTTGGAAGTATATAATTAATTGTATATATTGGGCAACAACTACAAAGGCATGGCCAGAAGATTAAAGTAAACATGAACATGAAAGCCCATCTTTAGGTGGTGGAAATTTGATACTGGTGTCAAGGATACATTTAAATCTGTCTCTCTCACCTTTTTTGATGCTACCTTTGTGCTAAGCTTGCTTCTCCAGAGTAAATTTTATAGACCAGGTTATCTGGGCTGTGCCATTAAAGAAGCTTGTAGAAATTGGGGACCTATTAAGAGTCAGGGAAAGATAGATTAGATCCTTTAAATTCTGTATTGAGTCTTTCTACTTAATTTTTGTAATGTAAAAAATATACATTGGTTACAGAAACATCTGTTTCCTCAGAAACATTAGGCAGCTGAGCATGTGAAGAAAGGCTTCTCTATATTGCTAGTGAGATGAAAAGTTAATCTGTCTTCTCTTTTGTTAGCTTTTGTTTTGAGTCTCTGCTATTCTAATCTTAAAGGTCAGATCCAAAAGGAATTAATTTATATACCTAAACTCGGAACACGATTCCTGCAGATCCTGGTTCCAACAGCTCATTTCCCAGGTGTCTGAGGCAAACAAGACCTCAGCTTTTGACCTCAGAATTCCCTAGAAGCCTGAAGTTCTGCTGCTCCCTGTGCCCTGGAGCACCTTGGTTGTACTACCATCACATTGTCACCTTGTTCAGGCTTTTTTACTGGCTAGGATCCAGAAGTTAGGGAAACATCTCTGTGGGGTTTCAACTATATGTTAATCTGAAAGGAAACCTACATATGGTGAGTCAATCAATCTTTACTCGAAGTGCAGTGATAGCAACATTTTTCTTTATAGAACGCATATGGAATGAGAGTGAGTTGCTGTCCCCCTTCTTATAGAACTGCATTTTGTGAAGTGCATTTATATGTATTTGGTTTTGTCCTTTATATGAAGGATAGAAGTAGATTGACTGAAGACATATCTGAAATAGCACTGTGATGCTCATTCTTCTTCCCACTTTCTGGCCCATGAAGCCCGAGCATTTTCTGCATCTGAATAACTGTGACAGATGAGTGGAGACTGCTAATTGTGCCCCCAGGTTTGGACTCCACTTGTGTCTTTCTGATCCCAAGAAGGTGCTGTGACCACCTTCTTTCCACACAGGCGTATTGAAACAGGGCTCTGTCTTCTATACTTCAGAAGAAATCTCTACATCTATTTATTGGGAAAGCATTTGTAGGCACTTATATTTAAGGCTTTGGATTGTACGTTACGTAGGTGGAGACACTGCTGTGTCCTTAATGAAGACTCCTGCTTTGGTGGGGCAGGGCAGGATTTGCATATAGTTCTCCCCAGTTTGCTCCTGCTGCAGTAGTTTGTTGACCTTCAGGTGACTGTTCAGTCCAGAGGTGGTTTCAAATGCATATTCTGAGGTGGATGACATAGGGAGCTGAGGCCCCTATATAAGGATTTCAAATTTATTTCCTCAGAACAGTTAGGCTGCATGACACGTGGTTGCAGCACCTACTTGGTGCTTGTGTGAGCTCAACAGCATTTCACACTATTGACTTTGTATCTTTGCAGAGTTGGTAAAACCTGTTTATGTTCCGGTACGCACCACTAACTAAAGCTCTTTCTGTTGGGGACCACTCAAAATTCTCTGTTAACAGTAAACATCCCACCGGGATTCTGTCTTACTATCTATCTACTACATCTCCTGCTAAATAGTAGTCTGTATATATGCTCTCTGTTTGAGAGCAGCCATGTCAATGCCTACACTCTTAGGTAAAAATAGATACAAAATACAGCTGCATTTCATTTCAAATTGAAGTCTTTTATAAAGCTGGATAGGGATTTTCAAGAGCATTTAGAAATTCACTTAACTTAGATTTCTATGAAATAATTAGTAAGCAATGTCTAGAGGCAATGAGTTACGCTATTGCTGACTGTGCTAGAAAAATTCCACTCATGATTTCTCAATTCATTTTTTGGAAGAAATGGCAACAAGGTATCTCTTATAACACATGGACTGTCACAGTGCTTAGAAACTGTAATCCCTGTCTTTCCAAATTAAGTATTGCTGCTAACTACTGAATTTCATGGGGTAATTGAGACTACAGATGTGTGTGCTGACTTACTTGCAAAGTCCTTCACATCTGGTATATGGCAACCTCACTTTGCCACTCCACAGCAAATATTTTGGTTTATGCAGCACAAGATTGCCTTTGAATGTTATGTGGGAAACAAAATCAACTGAACAATAAAATCCGAACAAATTTTAAACCAAAAAGCGAAACACAGGAGTACAGGAGCACAGCTATCATGGGACTTAGAAACTGAGGTACAATCTGTGGTGTTTTACTCCAGTGCAGTCTTTGGCAATAAGCTTAATGCCTCATTTTAACTGTGTCAGAGGTGCAGTAGGAAAACTCATACTACAGTATTGTTAGGTTAGTTCTTGGAAGAAGTTCACCAACCCTTACACAATACTAGCAGAACAAATGTTGATATTCACTAGGACTTCTCAGCATGAGATTTATATATCTGGAAGAATTTTTTAAAGATTTGATTTTTTTTAATTTTTTTTGAAGTCACTCAGGTATATAACCTGAGTTTTTAGTTGTTGCTGTAACAGGACTATTTTTAGAATCATAGTGGGCTGCTTTTGTTTGCTGTGGTCCCTTCCTGCTTTGTTACCATAGTCCGTCCCCACTAGTAAACTTCAAGGTTAAGTATCTTCCCAAGCGTGTAACACATTAAGATGTGCACCCAGAGCACCCTGCTCTTACTGATTCTGCTACTCACAGTTCTAGCAGGCGAGTTGCCCAAGGCAGGCATCTTAAAGAAGTTTCTAGCTTCATACACAGCTTTATGATGGAAGTTGTTTTCTCTTAGACTACTTTGCACGACTAAATTGTCCCTTTGTCTGGAAGTAACTAGATACTTTGTTGTACACAAAACGGTTTTGTACTTCAGGCTCTAACTTGTGACGAAAATTTATAGATTGTTGTAGATGGAATTGCTGTTAGGGCCAAAGCCTGTCTCCCTGTGCTGACAACAGAGGTAGCTGAAGTACAGCATCATATAAGGGTTGTGGAATAGGCTGCTGATGTGCTCCTGATGGTACAGCCTGGAAAGCTTTCTGCATCCATAGAGCTTCAAGTCACATTCTTGAAGACTTAAGCTTTACTACTTCTCCAGGTGAATTTAGCATAAATTTACCACATAAATCCCATCTCTCTTTCTCTGATTAATCTGGAACCTGAGAAGATCATTATCTGTGGTTGGTGTGGGGTTTTTTTGTTGTTGTTGTTTGTTTGTTTTGGTTTTCTTCAAACTTATCAGCATGCTTGCTGGGCTTTTTGTCTTGCCACCTGATTAGCCAGGGAAACAGTAGACCCTTTAAAGAGAAACCTCATCTTGCAGTTCAGAGGCTTCTAAATTAATTCTGCCTGAACTACTTCTGTGACAAATCTGCTAATTTCACAAGCAGAAAAATCCTATCTAACAGAGTTCACTATGGGTTCTGATAGTCCAATTCTCGTCTTCCCATTTCACACACGTTGCTAAAAGTAGAAGTCCTTCTGGCCACCTTTGGTATTAACTGCGTCTTTGCAACTCCATTATTTTCAGACCATGCAATCAATGACAGTCTTTTGCATCTGTAGGTATCATGTGAACAGACTTTCTGATGAAATTACCAGGCCTCTGACTGTGTCTGTTTTGGCCTCCTAGTGTTTCTGGCAATTTATTTATTTATTTTTATTAATCTATTCTTTAAGTTCTTTAATTATTTTCCTTCTTTCTTGCCTTTGTTATAATTGGGAAATTCAGAGCATTCACCACCTAGAACAAATACCAGCCAAGCAAAAAAACAAACCCCAAACCAAGCACACTTAAAATCTCTCAGTGGCATGGCTGACATTTAGGGCACCAGGAAAGTAACGTGTTGTTGTATTGCTATTTCATTATAGCTATATTCATTGGTAGGTTCAAATGTTAGTCTTAACCTCCATCTTATAAACCCTAAGTGGTTTGTTGATTGTAAGGAACAGTGAAATACAGAGATGGGTTGATAAAGTGCATGACAAGACAGTTGCATTTCCCTTAATTCCTTGGATTGGGTCAGCCATACTTTATCCCATGGTGCTGCATCTTGTTTAGCTTTCATGTGTTTAGAAATATGGAAGAATGGCTGGTCTGCGCCTTGCATGCAGCTCAGCATCAGCACTCATTCACTTATTTGAAAACCGTTCAGCATTTTTGTGATCTGATGAGATTTATGTTTTGAGCTGGTTCAGTGAGTCAAGACACATCTTTTAAAACACGAACAAAAATGTTACGATGTGCTGTATATCAGCCAGTGAATGATTCTGGAACAAATCAGTTACATCTCTGAAAGCTGTGGTGGTTGGTTTTCTTTTTTGACTGACTTCAAATAGTACTTTATGCTTCTTTTTCACTAAATGAACAGTGGCACTCAGAGATATCTCTTATTTCATGACAAACCTGCATACCTTCAGTGTGCTCATCTGCCACACAGCATACTTTGTGCCACTCAGATACATCTAAAACTTGCCAATATTCTTGCCATATCTATATCACAGTATTTTTGGTAGAGGCTATATACAAAGAAGAGAAATCTATCACCTCAGTTTTCCTTCTCCAAGCATTGACTTTTATATTGCATCACCAGAACTTTAATAATTGTAAAATGGCAAATACATAAATGTTTTTTAAGTCACTTAAGAAGTGATGATTTACAGCACAGGAGAAGACCTGGCTTCACAACTTGAGCAGATAAACCGAATGAAGTGTGTTTCTGACAAAGGTATTATTCCAGTCATGTGGGTGAAGGGAATTTTCCAAAGTGAGAACAATGCAGAGAGATTAAACAAACTAGACAACGAAAAAATTATTTTAAAAATCTTCATTTTTAGCACATTGGCAAATGGAATGAATCTAGCAAAGTACATGAGTCACAAGCTGCCTCTCAATCTGGACCTGTGGAGTTGAGAGAAAGCACCACAGCGAGGAGGAGAGGCAGTGAGAAGTCAAGAGTAAAACTGCTTTCAGACCCTAAGCCAGTGTGGCAAACACCTTGTTTGGCGAAGGTCAGTAGTAGTCCTATGGCTGATTCAATGCTGTAGAGCCAGATGCTAAAACCAACTAAACCTATTGAAATAGAGACTTGTAGTTTGGTTCTTCTGTCACTGGACTCTTAAGGCTTGGATTCCAACCTGAGATTTCATCCCCATGATGGGTCCTTTCCTTTGTTTTCCTCCACTCCTGACTCACATCAAATATGCCTTGCCAAAGAATTCAGGACAATACTTTTTGATTTCTTTGAAGGAAATATGAGGCCAAGAAATCAGAAAATGCTTTGCTGTTTAGCTGTTGGTATTTATAAAACCAGGAAGCCATCACTTATGGGCTTGCCCTACAAGGGCTGAATAGACAGAGGAAGTCGTGTTTTAACATTGTTAGTGGATCAGTGGGAAGCAGAGTGTTGTGTTTGACTAGCTAACATATTTAAAAGCATAACTTATGTACATTAGAGTTTTAAGGTGTCACTGTTGTAAATATGCTGGCTACTACACCTCTAAGAACACTTTTAATCCTAGACTAAAAACACATGGAAGGGGAATAGGGAAGATCTAATCATAATGAATCAGATGAGAGAAAATTGTGAAAACTGTATAAAGGAAAGAATAATGGAAAATCTCATTATTGAAACTGGAAACACAAATAAAGCAAGTATCCTAGACACAACTAGCAGAGTATGCAGGGAGAACAAAGTTACTTTTGATTTAAACAACAATGTCTTTTGCTGAATGCAATGCAGCGGAAGAAACGTTGTTCTTCTCTCTGGGTAACAAGACACCTGTGGACTGACCTGCTAAGGTGGGGGCTTCAGGAGAGGGTCTTGCAACCCAGGATTGGGTAAAGTGCAGCTGCCAACTAAGTCTCTGGTGACAGTGAGGTTTCCATCGGTTGTCCTTCAGGACACTGCAGGTTGCCTCTCTTCAGAAGCAGCCACTAAGCTACAAGAACAACTCTGGCCAGACTTGGCACATGAGGGAGAAAGCTTGTGTTTCTCGTCATGAAGCAAGCAGAGCTTTGGATTAGGCACACGGTTCTCAACGAAGAAACAGAAAGAAATAAACAGTGTAGTAGGGAAGAATGTAGAAAAGGTAATAAGAAACATCTTATAGTATATTTTTTCGGGGGAAAATAGAACCAAAGTGTTATTAACACATAAAAAAAAAGGTAAAAAGCCTATTGAGTGTGAAGCAGTTTGATTAGTGAAAGAGCACTGGGGAGTGTAAAGAAATCCCAAACTCATTGTTTAAGCATAAGAAGTCATTTTTCTGCTTGGTGCTCGTTGTACTGGCACTTGCCAACTTTGTGCCACAGCATGTGCAGCTGCAAAATGGACATTGTGTCATTATTAGTATAAGTCACTTTAAAAGTTAAAGAGGATTTCCCACAAAGTAGGGATGAGACCTTATCACCTTCCCCACCTTGGAAAACCTAGCTTGTTAAGGTGACAGGACCTCAGCAGAAGATGAATAAGGCTGAATAAAATACAGTCCTTATGCTCAGCCTTAACAGGGTAAATGCTCAGCCATCAGCATGAAACTGCTGAACACAGATGCCAGTAGATCACTGTCTCAGATCTAACCTAGTGATGTAGGGTAGGATAAGAAGGAAACCAGAAGCAGACTCATTGCCCCTAGCACATCTGGGGCAGAGATGAGGAAGTGTGAGAAAAATCCATCTGAATCTGCTTTCTGAGCCTTCATGACAGAGCTCTTACAAACCGACCATTTTGTATAAGTACGTTCCTGTGCCTGAGTAACTGAAGAATAAAGGAAAAATGTACAGCTTGTAAAAGGAAATGGTGAAACTGTAGATTACACTCTAAAGGCTAGCTATAACTGATAACATATTTTCCTTCTAAATAGACCTTCAGCGTTACTTTTCCAGCTAATGGGGATCTCATCTAGGACATAATTAAAACTTCTCATTGTTGCTCAAATGTTAGATACTTAATACTTTTTTTTTGTCTCTAGTTGGTCTTAGCTTTGAGTAAGTTATCTATCTCTGATCAAGGAGTACAGAACAGTTATGCACTAATGCACAGTGTTGTTTGAAGCCAAGTACAACATGGGTTAGGTAAATGGGAGACAAAGGCAAGTCTATGACACTTATTACCTTACATCCCTATGCCACATCTTTGTCGTGCCAGAAAATGTTGCTGTTTTCATGGGCTGTGGGTTGCTGTAGAATAAACAATTCGTGTAACTCTTACCCTCTTCCATTGCTACAGCAAACCTTACAGAAAGGTTGGGGTAAAATTAAAGCACAGGAAAAGTTCTGTTGACTTGAGTCTCCAAGTTTTTTTGGCAAGACAGTGTGAGCTCATCAGTATAGCAGAGTAATTCAGATAGCAATAACAGAATTAAGATAATCTAGCCAACTGTGAGAACTGAGAGTTTGGACCTTCATGGTGAATGTACACCTAAGCAAAAGAACTGCTGCTGCTTTAGCAGACTCTTTCCTACTATGTATTTTGTTTAAGTAAATGCTTATTTCACAAACTGAGCTGTAAGCCACATGTCTCTATGAAAACTGGTAGTTATATGAGTATATCCTATGATGGATATATCCCATTAGTGTTATATTTTATCGGTGACAGCTAACCATCAAACTTATCTATGTAAGAGACTTGAAACATCGAATATTTTAACTAACTGACTTCAGTCAGATTATAGATGAACAAAACTTTGTGAATCACACCAAGTATTTCAGTATTTCCAAAGGGTGAGATTAGAATTCAGACTAAACTTAAAAGATCACAGAAGTGGTTTAAAGTCAGCAAGCTGAAACTCAAAATGCACTAGCAAATAGTATGTGCAAGAAGGAAAATAATAGTATGAAAAAATGATTAATTTGGGATGAATCTGCATGCGGACATTATAAAGGGCTTAAGACTTAATGGAGGACACCAAGGTGTCATTCAGGGAATGTATTTTCAGGGATCTTGTACATAAAACATGATTTCTAAAACTAGAAAAAAATAATAAAATGGAAGAGACAAGTGTAAAGTAACAAATATGATAATAAAGTTCAAAATTTCCTACAGAATTATTGGATGAATTCATAGTGTTTAGTTGAGAAAACAATATTCAAGTATGGAAAAGGTCAGAAAAAGAAGGAAGCCACCGGATTTTTTCTCTATATCCTTTTGTAATTGGATGAGATGTAAAAAGCTTATTATAACAAAAAAAGATTTAGGTAAGACATTGGAAAATCTTCCTCACTAAAAGATAGGTAATGGAATGGATTCCCATAATCTTTCTAAGCATCTCCATCATTGGAGTTTTTTTAAGAAGATTAGACAGACATTTTGAGATGATCTGTATAGACAGGCTTGCCTTGGAGGAAGGATGAAACTGTATGTCTTGAGACCCAACTGTGCCTACACTTTTTTTTTTTCAGGGTGTGTAGTCAGATTATTTTTTTCTAAATGCCCTTCATCTTTTCTATGTAATGCAGTGTCAAATGAGGCTGCTTTAAGTGTATATGGAAACAAACTGATTAAACTAATTTTTGTTTTCCCACTCATTATGGAGCTATCATGCTGAGGCAGAATACAAAATGGAGTATGGTGTGAATGCTCATTATGGAAAAGCAAAAAAGAGAAAAAAATTAATCCACTATATCCATTTGTAATGGAAAATGTTTTCTGGTAATAAAGCTTGTGTTTCCACAGTACTCTTCTACTGGGAGTTTCAAAGGGCTTTCAAAAATGTTCTTAGCACCCCTGAGGCACTTTGTTAAGTGAGACCACATCTGTGCAGCTTCATGTTGGAGACAGAAGCCCTGAAACATCCAGTTCAATTTCTAAAACCTGCTGTCCTCAGCAGGGCTGGGCCTGGCCTCCTCCAGGTGCAGCTCATCTCCTCTTCTGTGTCATTTTCTCTCAGTGTCAATGTCACTTGTCAACTTCAAGAAAAGTCCCTGTGCCTTCATCAACACTTAAACATGGGATACCATCCTACATGACAGGGATATATGGCAAGCAGATTACTGACCTTTCTTCAAGATCTCTACCAACACACCTATACAGAGCGAACAAGTAACAGGGGCTTCTCTAAGAGAAAGGGTAGCTGGTATTTATTAATAGCAAAAATAATTTTCTATGTACATAATATTTATATATGAATGTATGTGCATTTCTATAATAAATATACAAAAAGATAAACAATTGTGTTCCTTTGGTCTAGGCTTTTATGTCATCCTTGCCTTAGGACAGAGACCCAGGGAGACTTCGTATGTGTTTGTACAGCACACTGGACCAAAGAGGCACTAATCTTGTCAAGAATCTCTCATTGATAGTATTAAATGAATAAGATATCATATGTTGTGTATTAATGCTACAGCCATATACTATGAAAATCTGAATTTGCATACAGTTGTAACCTTGACTTGGTGCTTGTTTAGGTATTTTTCAAAAGTAATTATTTAATGTTATTGTTTGACCATTTTACATGTCCGCATAATGTTAATGATGAATACTTGGGCCATGCAAATAGTAGTTGCTGTGTGAATGAATACTTCTCCATGTTCATATTATTGTCATTTGGCAAGTTTTTTAAGTCAAATACATTATAGTAAATCTGTCTGCTTACAGACAGTCAGCTGGATATCAAGATAAATCTGTTAAATGGCTATACAAAAAAAAAAAGCGTTTGTCTGGTATTAGGTGGATTCACTTGCTATGAAAACCTAACTTGGCACTAATATGCCTTGTACTGCCCTTCAACACCACACTTTGTGGTATCATTGTTAGAGGCAACAGCAAAAAGTATTTACACAATATAGAGAAAAAACTCTGAACTCTAACGAAAATAACCTTAGCCAAGGATATTTCTCTGAGAATTAATAACTAGCTGGGGTTAATGGTCACTGGCTTCACCTTAGGCCCTCAATTAATCCCTGAACCTCAATTGTTATTACCTAATTGACTTAGTTTCATTTCATTTTAACATTTCAAAGTGATCTTCCTAAAATCACACTGACAGAGTAACGTGGTCTCTGTAGATGTGCACTGACATGGTTTCAATATTGTTACTTTGTCTCCATACACTTGCATTGACATTTCATTTTGTTTTGACATCGCAGTGCCACATCTATGGATCTGCGCAGATGACATGCGGTTGTTCAGATTAGGTGAAAGCCTGTCCAGGAACGAGGGCGGGCTAACATCTTACACAGGGACATGAAGCCAGCTAAAAGCTACTAAGCAGATTTATTGTTATCCTTGTGAACGATGGTTATAATAGCAAAGATTATTTGTATGTTTGTAAAGGGAAGAAAAATAAAATTTCACTTGAAGTCTTGCTGGTTGTCTTAAAAAACAAACACAAACATTTTCACTTAGATCAGCGCAAAACCCTAGCCTGAAAAATGCACCAGGTAGCGTATTTAAAAAGAGGTTTTTTGATATTACCATTTCACACTTATTTGAAGCTGCAAATAAATTATGCAAATCTTGTGTGTTCCAATAAAATAGTATCAATGCAAGTAGCTGAGTACTGTAAGATGCAGTTCTAATTCAAGAAATCCTTATAAAAATAGGGCAAAAATTAAGTGTTTTTATTAAGTGGAAGAAATTTTCAAAAAGTCTTTTGAAGCTCTTTGATACAGCTCTGAAATAATTTTGGTAGATTACTATTGTACAAAACCCATAATTTATAGTAGCTGACCTAAGCTGCTCTTTGTGTAACAGCCATATATGAAACAATAGCAGGAAAGTGAAAAACACAAGGGGAACTGAAACTGCTCTGTTTATTATTTAGCTCATAATTACATCTTCCTTATTTAATCTTTTGAATTCTGGCATGTTCTTAATAATACAGGTTCAAATAATATTTACTATACACAGGAGAGTTAGTTTTGAGTAATGCATTTAGACTATCCAAACTTTGTGTAACTTGTGACCTCTCCCTAACCTAAGCGAGGTCTATTTTATACAGATCGTACTAGATAGACGGTTTCTCTATAAATGGTGAAGTTGCTGCCAAGCTCCCATTGTTAGCTAGTTCATTTTTCAACAGGCACACTTTAGGTTCCTATCATACCGCTGTAAGGAGCAAGCCCTTGAGGTTTCTTCTTTTGTCAATGTAATAAAACAGCTATTTCTGAATTAACCTGCAAATCTGCAACAAATGGCCCTTTGTGACTTAGAACAACATGATAGAAGGATCTTTTTGTTTGTTTTTTTACAGGCAGCTTTCTATTTTGTTCTATAATATTAATACTTGAGCAGCTTTTGTCTTAACATATTTATAATCTCATTCTTGAAATAACAAATGCATGTTTCTAAGAACTGTTATTCTTGCTCAGTATTCACTGTTTAAATGCAGAAGATCGCTTTGGAAGCTATCTAAACAGTGAGGCTACTTCAGCTGAAGTAAAAGGAAGAATCAAGTTCAATTCTGCACACCTTTTGTTGACCCTAGAGGCATCATAATCATAAATAAGAACAACCTGTAGGATGTACAAGGCCTTGCCAGAAGGACTGTTGTTTGCAAAGGGGGAGATAGATGTCTTATTTTGGCAGAGAAGGAATGGTACACCTTTGACTTCAACAGACCTTCTTGCAGAAGTGCTGCTCAAGCTAGGCATGAATTTGCAGAAAACAATTCTCCTTAATGAAAGAGACTGTTGTAACAGCTACATTCCTAATAGGAGCTGTGCCTATTTTCTAGTAGCACTGACGCACGCTTAACTTAGTCCTTTGTACAACTCTACTCTCAGTACAAGATCATACTGCACTAGTGCTTTGCTCTGTGAAATACAGGTCATTGCTACAGGCTGGGAATGTTCAAACTAAGAGAATGAAGAAGAGCATCACAATGCTTCTCCATTACAAAGCAGTGTGGAAATCTGAGGACAGTCTGCCTGCTATTTAAGCTGCTATTTAAATTAGAGTAAGAACAAAATTGCTTCAGATGGTGGGTCAGCCCAAACACATACAGAACTGGAAACAGCGCTTTTCAGATCCAGTATCAGAAACAGAAGCAGGCAGTAGAAAACACAGGCTAGACTTTTCAAAGGGGAAATGAGGGCAAATGGAAAGATACTGAGTAGATAAATGTGAAATGGTTAAAAAAGATGGAAAATGAAAAGGGGAGAATTTAAAAGCAAAGGGAAAGACCCATGGACAGTCTTCTATAGTAGTCTAGATGGTGGAGAAATCCAAAAGCAAATACCAGGAAGGAATGACTTTTTGCATGAGCAACTATAACAAAACAGGATGAAAATTATTCATGAACTATCGGTACTTTTAATGTGATAAAGTAGTAATGAGGCAAGCACAGTAAGGCATTTGGTCCCTTTTCTTCAGAAGTTTTATTCTGCTCTGAGCTGGCTTTAGGGAAAGATTATTAAACTCATACTAATAATGTGTTCCCCAGAATACAGGAATGGTAGAAAATGCTTTCTTTTTATACTAGAGTGTGACCCATCATTGTGCTGTTCCTCCTATACAAGGAAGTTTTACTTCCCTGTTCCACACAATTACATCAATTCCTAAAGCTCAGAACAGGCCTTATTACAGTACTTGTAAGAGCAGATGCTTGGCAAGTCTATATATGCCAGTGAGAACATCATTCAGTTTTATGCACACTTCTGTTTTCTGGCTTGGCATAATTCATTAGCACACTCTACAGAATACTCCATAAAACTGGACTTGACTTTAATATAAGGTTCTAATGACTACAGTGTTAAGGAAACAACACCAACAAAAAACCCCCACTCCCCTTTAATATTAAAGTTGATGTTTACATCTGATAAACCAAGAAAAAACCACAAATTAGGGGGTTTTGCAATATTCAAGCAGGAATAACAAAATAGTCTTAATTTTTTTTAATGTTCTGCTTTCAGCACTTAAGATAGTGACACAGCGTAATTTTTGTGGTGGTAAAGCTTGTTCACTAAAATGTAATGAAATTAATACAGTATGTATATTTTTGTGGCTTATTTCATTCTCATTCTAATAGAAAGATTCTTAAAGGGGACGGTATATAAGGATGAGGTCAAAGCTTTGATTAAAGACAGTTGTACTGCTTTCCAACCTGTTATGTCCCAGCATTAGGCAGAGGAACAAATAAACAAATACAAGCCTAACCTGATTTATCTGTGTCCCCCTCCATAAATTTGTTTAATGTAAAAACAAAGCAAAGCTTTGATGGAGGTTGAGCAGAATTTTCAACATCTGTGCAGATAAATTTAATTTATTCAAAAAGAAAAAGCAGCATTAGTGCATCATGTAAAAGCTGATTTAAATGATTTCATACAACAGAAAGCATATGCACTAGCTAAAACAAATTCAGTTTGCCCTTAAAACCCATTTCACTCAGACAACCATTACTTCTGAATTTTCTGCTACAATAATGTTCAGCTATTTCTTCTTTTTTATTCTCTTCTTGATTTTACACATTCCACTAACCTAAACCACAGTTAAAAGTCCCAGGGGCAGCAACACCCTAAATGCAGCTTCTGTGTAGCATCAGGCAGGTATGCTTCACAGATTGCTTCTGTGTATCTTTACGGGCAGATCTGTAAAGCTGGTCAGGTAAAATAGCTAAGCACAGTACCTTAAATAGTTTAACATAAATGAGTTACAGGTGTTTGAATTTTTTTTTTAAATAAATCTTTCGCACTATAACACATTCAAACCCAGGAAAATAATCTCTATACAACAATAACTCATTGCAGTGCAGCTATACTAGCTTACCTTTGCAGCAAGGGACAGAGTACTAGGAAGACTAAAGATATTTTTTTCCTGAAAATTAAAGATTAGTCAAAATGATATAATCCTCTCTGAAATGTATCAAAAACTGTTGAAGCAAGAAGTGAAAATTCAAAATAGAAATGCTGCATATGCATCTGAAACCACAGCTGAAAAAAACCTGAATAGGACTAATACCCTTTAAACTCAAGATAAGATTGTAAAAGGTCTGCATGTGATTTTTGAAATCATACAGGCGCACAAAGTATCACCTCAACTGAAAAAAGATGATGAATATCCGCAATGTTTTAAAGACTCTTTCCTTATGGAAGAGGTCATCAACTTGTGCTTCAGGGATACTGTTATCACACCTTTAATTCTACAACAGAATCCGTACCTCTGCGTCTCTGAAAAATCCGAACTTGGTGAGCATACATGCAAAATTCTCATTACCTTCCAAAAAAATTTTCACCCTTTCCTGAATGCCAGTTAGCAACGAAAAGAGTATTAAAGAGTGTCAAGCCCAATAAGCTGCTATCATTAAGAAACCTCAAACAGAGCACAAACCTGAGGCCCAACAGTGCCCCTCTGAGTGGCGATGAGGATGGAAATAGACTGAGATTAACTCCTCAAAACCTCAAGGAGGGTTAATACCCATCTCAATGTACCTCTGATCGTCGTGGTTCCGACAAGAGAAAACAGTGCTCTTATAAGAATACGTAAGTATGGAGTAAACTTATGCTCATTTCCGTGCTTTATTTTTCTTGTGGAACTGATCTAGTATGAAGCATAGTTTTATCTTCTTTTTACTCCCCTTCTTGAATGCCAGGATGGTCATCTTCTTCAGACGTAACCCACACAGAGAGCTCCTGCGCACTGTTCTTTCAGACTTCAGTACGCCAGAAAATTGCATGTTACAGTACCTACAGGAGTCAAGACAGATTCCTATGTTAAAGTCAGTTAAAAGAAAAATTCCTAGGTATAGATTCCCCAGAGAGGGGGCAGGGGGACGGAAAACACAAAACACAAGTTATTTCTGAGTCATTAAACTACTTATTAAAAAATTCACAAAATTAGCCCCAAACTTCAGAGGCCTGTATACATAAAATAAATCCACGCTCTTTGCTTCCCCTCTCCCTAAAAATCCCACATCTTAGATTATTTTTCAATTTTTAACTTGGGATTCTGTTGTTGATTTTAGCAATCAGATAGATAGTGACAAAACACATACCAATTATTCTCTCAAAATCTGGCTATTTACTGCAACATCCAGAACTTACATGATCCTGTCTTACCACCTGGGCTTTATGAGCTATGCATTATACTGTTCTAAGCCCCAGGGTAACAGTCTTTACTAATTTTCCACATTGGTGTAGGTGTTTCAGTCAGATCACTAGCACTGAATAAACTTGTGAGCGAAACCATAAAATGCCGCTTATTTTTAAAGGTGACTCTGTATCGGGGATAAGAACCGAAAGTTGTACCTTCCAGCCTCTGCATTTTTGTCTTTGTTTGGAATGCTAGAAGAAGCCATCCGGAAGGAAGAAAGATTATGAGAACCTAGAAACTAGCTGTTTGACAGAGACAGAAATGCTGATAAAGAGTGGGTTGTGTCTGCCTTTTTTGGCTGATCACAACAGAGGTCTGAAGCAAAACAGAAACTCTGATATGTTTGTGTAAAGAGGCAGTAGCATAAGGGGGGGCAGCGGGAGTTCAGCTGAAGTTCAGGGCAGATGCTGCCATTAGTTTACACTGCAGGAAAGTAAAATTGCTTCCGGATTTACCTCTTCCTCCCAACATCAGTGTTGAGCCATGCTGTGTCGCAGAGTCACAATGTCAGTAGGAAAGCAGTCTTTTAGCAGGATACCACGTTCACGATGGCAGTCCAGCTCTTCAATAAATCCGTACCAGTAGATGACTAATCCAGGGCCAAATCTATCAAGCAAAAAGGAAAACGAACTTATGGGACTGTGTTACATGAAGTTTAGTTTCCCACCTCTGAGATTCCAATGCAAGTAAATCTATTAATTTCATTCCAAAATTAGAGAGAGTATTTGACCTTCAGTTAATTTTCAAATTTTAATCAATGTTGAATTGATATATGTCATGAATACCTGATTCCATGTACATAAATGCTATTTAGAGGCTCATACAATCTACATCAGAGGTTTTTTTTTTTCCTTTGAATACTCTGTACGTAACAGTCAAAGAAGACCTATGCCTTAAATATTAAATAACATTTAGTAAGTTCAATATATATGGAAGTCTCTCTCTCCATGCACTCTGCCTTTTCAGATTTGGTCACGCAGGCATTCAAAATACAAGTGTTTATACAAGTCCCGGTTCATGCAAATCATAATACCACAAAGATAACAATGAATCCTTAAAATATAACCTCTACAATAAGCTATTATTCAGGTAATTATTAACATAAAGCACAATTCAGAAAGAAACAGAAAGTTTCTGCTGCAACGCCTCTGAAACGTGCCTCAGGAATTCCTCAGATATTGCAAACTCTAACTGATCCCCACTAGGCAACCTCAGGAAGTAGCCCCATGGACTATTTTACCCATCAGGAAGTTCAGACCTTCAGGCTGGGTTCATAAAGAAGTAATCACTATCAATCACTGTGTACTGCGATATGTTTTGCACATCAGTTTCACGTTTTTCCTACTGAGAGCACTTAATTAAAGGGCAGCACTACTTTTGGTGTAGTGTTGCAGGAATTTTACAGTGAAATCATAAATTATGAATGTTGGGTTAGTAAAAGGATGTCTAAAAACAGAACTGCTTTCTGTAGTCTAACATTACAGCAGTCTGTACAACATTAGGCCAAAAAGCTTTTTCTTTCCTTGATTTATTATATGCTGCAGTGAACTTGCCAAAAACAACAGTGCAGGATGAGCTGTTAAGATACCGTCTGTACAAGAAAAAGTTCAATCGAATGTCATGTAATGGTTTATATGCAGAGCTGTGCTCAGGACTCAACCAATATGGTAGCCAATTTTTGTTAGTGTTTAATTATAATAAAAATGTGCTGAGGTGGTGCACGGTAACCTAAATGCCCACTTAGCAGACAACGCAAGCACTCAAAACCATGGGTAATTCCAGACCAGCCTCATTAGGGTGGTTTCTTTCCAACAATGGAAGAAAACTCTATTTCATGTACTTGTGTAATGGAACAGGCATCAAAGGAAGAAGAAACCCCTGTGGCTTCCTCCTGCAGTTTCAATTAGATATGGTAGTCTGTTGCCTGAAACTGCTGCATAGCGTTGTGACATTTTAGTTTATGGCTACTACTCTTCAACCTAGAAGTGGCCACATTTTAGTGGCAAAGTAAATTACCCCTCAGCATAGCTGAGGCAACACTGGTAAATGTGCTTTGGGCAACTAAAAGATGATATTTGAAAGTGCAAAGGTTAAAACTCTGATGAATCCAGCTATACTAGCTAACGTATTGAAATATGTTTAGCATTGGCTAAAGCATAGACTAAGAAGTGGCTCATACGGAAGGATGATGTTGCCTGCACCCAATTCCTGAGTCTTCTCTGGCTTGCCAACAACTTCAGCCTGTACTGTCTCTAAGGACTTCTCTTCATTTTCCTTTGCTTAAGCTCATGTGGGGCCAAGATGTGCGTGACCTCAATGTACCATGGAGGCCAGCCAGCCTAGCAGCAACCAGGAGCAAATGGCAAGTGAAGCCAAGGACTGATGCTCACTGTCCCTGATGACAGGCAGTGATTTGCTGATGCAGGATGGGCCTATTTTTGTTACTTCACAGACTACTGATCTGTTCCCACATCAACCAAACATAGAAAAGTGATAATTGGGTGGGCATGTGCTTATGTACTAGCCAAAGTTATTTTAAAAACAAAAATCCCCAGAAGAAAGGGACCAGACCTTACATTTCTAATGGGCTATTTTATGCAAGACAGAAGCTATGAAACATACACAAGTACTTACTCAGTACAGGCACACGTGCCAGGTAAAATCTTCATGCTGATGAGCAGCTGCTTAGCCCAAGTTTTGAAAGGCTCATTTTGATCTGTGTGGCAGTCTGAATCCCCTCTCCACCATAAAGCACATGGGGCACAGTGCTTAAGTAATTTGTTAAATTATTTCTTGAAATTGTAATTTTTCATAAAATAAATATTTTGAGATGCCTCAAGAGGCTAATTTATGTCTCCCTAGCAAATCATCACAACTCAAGCACAATTTTTCAGGAATAATTTGTGCTTAACAATTATGTTCAGAAATGCCAAATTTCTGATAAAATGCATATACAAAACATCTGCATACTGTTCATTGCAGGAGTAACTACATCTTTAGCATTAAAACGTCCACCAATTCTGCTTTTGATTGTTATTATAGCAAAACTGTTTGCCCTGGGCTGCTTAGGTTCCAATTTTTTCCACTATATTGTGTCATTCCTTCTATTATAGCTCTATACCACACAGCCATTATGTATGATCACACAAAAAACCATACCATTCTTTAGTTTAAAAACACTTAAGTGCAATACTTAAGACCAAAATTAACTTGTTGGCACATTATGCCTTTGCCACTGACTATCAGGAACTCCTGCTGCTAAGTGTTAATTTCTCTCTCATTAACACCCAGAGTTGGCAAATCACAAACAATGCCAGTGGTTAATTACTGCTGCCTTAATTTGAAAAGACACTTAACCTTTTTGTGTAAGGGGATGAGGTAGGGAAGTGTAACCTAAAAACTATCCTTTTTAATTCGACTCCTTCCAAAGTGCAGATAGGACACCATGAAGAACAAAACTCAGTGCTGTGAATTACAAAATAAAGCTACAAATTATTTCTGCATCAATCATGACATTTAACAAGTTAGTGACAAACCCTGGTTTACACAGAAGAATAAACTAAAACGACAGAATGCTTACTTAGTATTGCTATGGAAAGGGGACTCATTTAGTAGCTGAGGAGGACAAAAAAAAACTTTGAATGCATCAAATAGTTCTCAGATTATACAGATACGGTAATGCAATATAGGCCAGGTTTTCCCATTTCATATGAAAGACACACTGAAGAAAGTTTAAGCTTAAAACGAAAATCAAGCTTGAATTTAACCAACTATGGACTCCTATGGATTTTGACCTTGCTCAAAAAAATGGTATAAATCCCTAAAAATGTACCTTATTTATATTTTTCCTCCCCTGTCTTTAGTTCTTACCCTGTAAAGTTTAGGTGTGAAAGAACGTGGCCTAAAGTTATACAAAACTGTAGTTTTACCTATTTCAGCGAAGCGATAGCTTTTAGAACTTTGCTTTTATATGGAGTTTCTTTAAAGAGCTGAAAAGAAATCTGGGTAGCTGTAGGTTTGGTTAATTCCATGCAGTAAAAATAGAATAAACAGGAAATATAGAGGCAAGCTTCCTTCAGAATATAAAAAACATAGCAAGTGAAAATTGTCCACACAGGTTGTATCAGCTTCCTTAAAAATCAGCCAATAAATAAGTAGCTATCATTATATAAATCCCGGTTTAGTCACTGTCTAGTTTTACATTAGAAGTTGTGACTACCTAGCTGCACTCCAGTGTGGGGTCAGAGTGACACAAGTGCCAAAAAGGAGGTAGAAAGGCTTATGACCATACGGCATGGCAAGAGAGCAGGATTACAAAAGCCCACAGATTAGTTTAGGCAATCTTGGTATAGAAGACTAAGTTTAGTTTAAGCACTAAGGGCAGCAGACGATGTCTTTAAAAGAATCAACTGAAGGATTTGAGATAAATGCTGGAGATACTAAAATAGCATTTAAGTATAGTTAAATATATTTACAGGCTCAAAACTGCTTCAGATAAAACTCATGTTTGACCACACTACTCTAAAGAAGTCAGCTTTGCACTAATTTAAGACTGTTTAGAGGATCTTTTGTACTGGTTTAGTGACACCAATTTTGAAATAAAAACATAGCTAAAGAAGTATAGATTTGTACACCAATAATCCTGGGACATTTGGCTTTGTTCTTGGAAAGAAGTTTCACAGAGATATACTGAAAAGCCAGGAAGGTAAAATTCAGATAACCCAAAGACAATTGGTTCTTTTTCTCAAAGAAAAGAAAAAAATAGCACTTTTGTATAAGCCAAGGGATCACTTAAGAAAAAAATAAGTAAAATGTGAATCTGGGTTTAACTTGCCCTCCAGTTGAACCAGTTATGTGCTAGAAAAGAAAAAAGATTTTTATTTATTTATCAAAGTGGCCTAGTAGGCTCACACATATTCTACTTCACTTCATGAGAAACTACTTTCTAGTAATGTCTTTTCTTCTGGAATGTCTGTGTGGGGTCTATACTAGCTTCTAAGGATTTGCCTAGACATGTGGCTGTTGCAAGTGGATTTTTTCACCATCAAAAAGCCTTGCATGTGGTTTTATAAAAAAATGCATTTTCAACACACTGCTCGATACTGAGCAGAAATGTAAAACATCTTGGAATTGTTTTAAAATAAATGTTCGACTTATTTATTTTTAGTCTATTTATTATAGATGGGCTGTATGCATCTCAGCATAATGTAAATATTTTTTATTTCAAGAGACTCTCATAATGAAATGCTAGTATATGAATTATTATTTCTAATATGCATGTATTTAAGCAAGTATTTAATCAAACAGATTCAGATGAGAACTCACATTATATGAAAGCATAACAGTACACCTGGTTGGTGATTTAATTACAAAGGTAACATCTGAATGTGTCTTTGAAGGACTGCATTCTGGTCCCTTGCTTTTTAATGTCAGATCATCAACAGTGCCAGCTAAAAAGCTGGCTTTGTTCTTGCTTTTTTCTTTTTAAATATCAAGCAAATGAGAGCATTACCACTTGCACATCACTACTTCTTTCTTGGGAAAAGGGAATTACAAAATCTCACAAATAAATTAGTACATTCTGAGTCAGTTTATCATGGTTCTTGAGAATTAAACCTGTAAGTAAACTAGCCTTACTTGTAGAACTAAAATCCTGAAGATATAATAATTAAACCCCCCTATAATATCTAATAAGTTTACTGTTTCAGGACTCACAGCTTTATTTTAGTGTACTTGTAGAAGTCTCATTTGTGTCAGTGAAGGGAATTTAGACACTGGCAGCACTAGGCTAGTAGGCAACAACTACAGACCACATTTTCAAGTAAGGTCAACTGGCATCAGTCAGCCAACTTCCTTACGTCTAGACCACTTTACTACTGCTGATGACACAGCATTATATATCTTGGCAAACATTTAATAGTCACTGCTCAGAAACTGACTTTGATTAGCATGAAATTCTCCATTTAAACAGCTACTGTAAGCCTCATTCAGAATAGTTTATAACAAGGTATTTCTGCTACTGTTCATTTATACAGAGTTTTAAAATCAAATAAAGGTATTTGTGCATGAAGACTGTGCATTTTAAAAACCCTGAATGCAATTTAAATATAACTATGGGGTTTTATTATTCCAATCACTTTTGAAATCCTCCACACACTTTTGTGATCCAGTGACACACACATGCTGATTTAAATATAAGATGCCTTCAAGGCATTACACTGTACCTTATTTCTTTGACTTCACCAACTCTGGTCAAAAGGAGGAAAAAAAATTCCAACACTTACTAAAATCAAGTAACTGAATGATATTTTTTGCTTTAAAAATCTGATCCTTAACCTGTAACTCAGAGGGCTATAATATTTTTGGGCCCAGATCCCTTAAGCTACTTAATACTGTCTTCCTGCAGCAGCAACTGCACAAAAATATATTTGCTTGCAAATGTGGCTCAAGCAAAAGTTTAACAGGTTCTGATCACATACTTACAAAGATAATAGGAAACTTGTCCATGACACTAGCAAGTACTATATCAAGCCTCACACACAGAAGTTAGCAGCATATTACATCTCAAAGATCCAGGCATTCAGTTTATGCTGCTTAAGGTAAAATTAAGCAAGTAAAACCTAATCTGCTTTAAGCTTTGATGTTACCACAGTAGTTCAGGGAAGTCTTCTTTATACCGAAGACAAGGAAAAAAATTAAAGTCTATTAATATTCTATGAGACTTTCATTTCCAAAGAGGTTTTGACTCAGAAGTGTGAATTTCTTTTGGGCTGAGAAAGATAGGCACTTCCGTGAATGCCAGATATTGATGTTATATGCAGTTGATGTGGAAGTTGGAGTTGTCAGGTGACAAAAAAGTGGATGGAAACTAATCCCAGGGCTCTGTCTCTACGGTCACACCCCTCTTGGATATGATTAAATCTTAATGAGCATTTTTGTTATACTAGCTGTCTTTTTATCTCTGCAATGAGACTGTTAAGGCATCAATCAAATAGCAGCATTTTATCAGGCTTATAATATGATTTAATTCCTTTTGGCATTTAGAGAAATAAAAACAAATCAAGTGATGTTTATGTGGATATAAGAGAATTTTGCATAGCACAGTTTAAAAATGCATATTAATAGAATGCACCAAAAACTGTGCAAGTTACTGCCGTTAAAATATAAATACAATATAATTTCTAGCTGCATAATACATTTTTAATAAACAAACTGTCGAAACACATTATTCACTTACACTTATTCATTCAGATCTGAGTACTGTTCTCCAGGCAAATAAAGGATTTTTATAATCCTCAATGACAAGTTAGGGTTTTTAAAAAATATAGTTCTCATGGAAATTAACTTTTAAAAGCTATGATTAAATAACATTAAGGTTACACTGATTTACAAGGATCAAGGCTTTCTAAGTGAAGACTGATGCAGTGAGTGAGAAAGAAAACATATACTGGCTCAAGGCAGCTTGTCATTAAGACAAGAGAGCCTCGAGTGAACTTTGAATTTCTCAATTTTTGTTGGTTCATGCCCTAACTTCTACTGAAACATATTATTTTGTTATTTATTAATAGTAATCCAGATGCTCATCTCTCAAAATGGTTGCGTGTACTTAAGGTAAAACATATTTTTTTCCCCTCAGTCTCACCATCTTCAAAATCAGACAGATGTTTTGCACATCAGACTACAAAGTTTTGTGCTTAAAGAGAGGCTACAAAGTGCCCCTTATGCCTGCACTGAAGGACTGGTCTGATGTATTGAAAATTAACAAGGTACTCACATCAACATTTTAGAAAAGAAATTGTTAATCCTCATACTGCTGGACTACTTCATGGAAATTACAGCCAAAGTTGTCTCTGGCTTTGGCGGAGATCACCTGGGTATGCATTTTGGAAAACAATGCATTTTAGCTGCCTGAGAAATTCCAGTATGTATCTAAAAGAGATAATAGACAGTGCTCCAGGTACCTTACTTGGTAATTTGGAGATAGATCCCAGTTCCACTGAAATATAAGGATCTTACATCACTTAACCATCTCAATGCAGGACAAAATGACTTCAGGCATCCTGGCTGATAGGCATATCTAAGCAAAAGAAGCTCAACCAAAAAGTCTCAATCTGAAAGGCACAATGTAAGAAAGCTTTCTACAACTTCTGTTATCAGAAGTTTCATAAATTTCTTTAGATGGAGAGAATCTAATTTTCTATATTAGCTGTTGCATGAACATATTTGTCTTTTATAATTCAGGGTTAGCACATTGTTTTAACTGTACCTCTACAAGTGTGTAGAGGTGTACAATGTGTTCACAGCAGCAATACTCTTCCACCCCGCAACACGCAATTTGATGATTACTTTACTACAGCTATGCTACTTCTATTTAAGTTGTGCTACTTGTATTTGCCAGTTAAGAACCTGCAAGACTGTAGCTATCCTTTGAAAAGGCATAGAGAAAAGGCGGTTGTTTGCATTACAGACTTATCCCATATATTGTTGCTGGAAGAAATGCTTTCTGATTAAACCCAGGCAAAGAATGGTGCTTCCTGAGGCACTTGCTTGTTACTCAGTTTCCCTGAGAAAACCTCATGCCATTAGTTCACTCTCCAGAGACTGTCAGTGCAAGGCTGCTATTGTTTGATTCTGCACATCTGAAGCTGTGGATCAGTGTTGAGAGGAGTTACTGAGGTTATTTCAAACATTTTGTTAAACTCACAGCCGTCCTCCCAAAGGAATGCTTGGCTGCAAACTACCTCTTATCCCGGGTGACAGAAAACATGAGAAAAGCTTTTGAGTACAGTTAGATTCAGGTCCAGGCATCCATAAGTGCTGGTCAACTCATGTTGCCATTAGGTGATTAATAGTTGTTTATTTTTAGGGCTGGAAGTAACAGGCCATCCTAAGGCCAGCACAAGATGATATCTGAATAATCTGTAAGTGCCTCAGTCTGCAGCAATCCTTTCTTTCTGTGCAGCTGTTTATCTGGTGACAGCGCTTGCCAGAGCAATAGGATATGCCCAAAGTGCATTTGATATTAGGAGGCAGAACTGCTCTCACTGCAATTGATTTTTGCTTAATAATTGCTGTAAAATAGAACCAAACTAATCAGAAAAGTTGTTCAGCAAATTTTGATAGGAAAAATGTTGATAAATAAATGCGCTATATACCTGTGTGTTTAGCATTTGCTGAGCATAAATCTTGCAGCCAGCATTAAAGCTATCTCAAGACATTCTGAATGAATTATTAGACAATTCTGTATCTCAGAATCCTTATACACAAATATACAATAAAACAATGTAACAGATGAATTAACAAATGGAGGACAGCTCATTTGTGCTTCCAACTTCCCAGATCAGAGAATTAGTCAAAGACTGAATAGTAAATCACACTATCTTCATACAATTTGCTTAGCCATCAACTGCCAAACACACTATTGTGAATAATTGACAGGCAGAAATATTTTACGTGTGATGCTGTACTTAAATTTACTGTCTCTCAAAGTCTAAGTGACTTATCTATATTAAGCAGGGAACAGATGAAAAAGAAAGAACTATGTCTGCTGCCCATTACTGGGGCACCTGATGCCCACCCAGAAGGAAAGCAAACACCTCCTCCAACCTGGAATATTGTTGCTTCAATTATGCCTGGCATTCACTTCTAATGTCTGAAGCTCTTCAGCTTGTCTCCCAGTTGCCACATATACCCAGTGTCTGCACAATCTGAGTTGACCCTGCCCCACTTCAGCTTTGAAAAGAACTTTGGTTTTAGTTGTTATTTGGAAAAGGAGTGCATCCCAAGATACACAAGTCTTACATATCACCTGCAAAATATCCAGTCTCTCAAAAGACTATACACACAAACACAGAGCTCTACTGCATGCACCTTCTGAAAAATTCATAAGGCTATTTAGATTTATTTACAAGTTATTTGTTCTTTCTTAGTATATACCAGCACTAGAAACAATTTCATTTCAACTTTCTTTGCTTACTACACGTGGAACCTTTCTAGCTCACTGTTAAGGTATGGAATTCTGTACAAAAGGAATATATACAAATGTGCATTGCCAGGTAAGCGAGCCTAGAAGGAAGGAGAGGAAGAAACAGAGGAAAATGGTACCACTTGTGAAGGTTTAAAAGCAACAGCAGATTAGTTGAGATAGCCAGTAACATAACACAATGTGTGGCTGATGAGAATTGAGCCAGAAGTCTGAAACGTGGTAAAATCTCATTAGTATGAATATTTTCCCTCATATACTCATATGTTGAAAATAGTCGAAGACAAGTTGGACTCCAAATTCTTCTGTGTTTTTTTTTTTTCCTTTTGTTAAAAATCTTTGCCATACAATTGCTAGGTTGCTCTTCTGTTGAGTCACTTACTCTGTATATGGCATTTATATGTTAGCTGTTCCCAAAGATGGCATATAACCAAAGAAGGTTATTAACCCAACAGCCACAAAGCCTCTGTGTTAAATACAGCAAAATCCTTTTAGACAAGTTTAAAACAAACTCAGAGTCACTATAGGTTTTTTTCCAAAGGTCAGTATAATATACGCGCCTATGCCATTCAATCGGAAGACACTGTAAAGAAAACGGTAATCTCATGTCATCAGCAGGTAAGATATGAATACAATCCATGCAAATTATTAATTAGTGTTATGTGTAGATACAAAGATTTTTCTCAGTTATTGCTGGTTTGGTGTCTCATAATCATCACTGTTAAATATTTTAAACATTTCAATAAAAGACCAAAGGAGAAAGAATCCATTAAGCATTGAAAACTTCTAGTACTGAATAATGTTTTCACCTTAACTGTTTCTCATAATCCTTTCTGGTTTATGTGTGGTGTATTTTATACAGGAACATTGTTGGTTGGCAGTCTTCTAAGGCCATAAAAGATAGCACTAGCAGTCTTGTTTTATAGAAAACAGAAAAAATACGAATTACTGAGCTGCTAGTCCTGTTCGATTCATGCTTCTTTTGAGACAAAAGGAAAACTAATAGCAAAGAAAATTTCCAACAAGAAGAAAAATAAAGAAATAACAGCTTTTTCCCTCCAAAGATAAATTAAGGTCAAGTAAGCAGGTTGGAACATCATGAACAGCCTAATACCAACCAGTTTTAGCAATCCTTCTGAGACTTGGCGAACTTCCACCTGAGCACGGCTACCTTGTTGGTTTTGGGTTCTTATATTGCCTAAAAGCTGAAAGTAAGTACATTAAGTGATAAGATTAGTATGTGTTGTGAACAGCTGTCTTTCCCTTGCCTTTGTCAGCTAAAAATCTCAAGGAGTTTTTTGTTTCTTATTTAAAGTGCTTATTTTCTGGTGTTCTCTCTTAATCTGTGATTGCCATGCCAAAGCATGCCATACATTCAAAACATAATGAAGGACAGAGGTTAAAAACAGTTCCTGAATTCCCTGGCTGTTGTGCACTTACAGGAACCTCTCGAGAAAGCTGTCTCTCACAGAAATCCACTTGTCATTAACAGCCATAATGCAGCTTAAGGAGAGGTGCTGACATAAGGTTTCCATCTGCTCCAACCTGAGCACAGATCACTGAATATGTTGAAGATGGGAATGACACCTTCAACTTTAAGTAATGGAAGCCCATTATAGACAATAAAATATACTTAAGGTATTTTTCCCCATCAGTCCCCTCAGTTTAGAGCACTCTTGTAAAAGAGGGGTAGGGTCTCCCTGTCTGGCCAAGCTAGACCATTTTTAGCTGGAAGGCAAAAAAATGACCCAAACTGAAAAAAA